>JAPMOQ010015927.1:8855628-8889767 GCA_026543055.1 Argiope trifasciata | reverse complement strand
TTTATTGATTTGGAGTTGGATAGTGTGATGGTATTTTTATTGTATATGCGTATCTATCTTGTATCTATGTGTCTGGTCCTTGCGTATATGTCTGAAATAAAAAGAGTTAACTTATGGCAACTCGTTGGCACTCTTTGATGATACAAGACTTAAAATTATACACAAAAGGATTTCCCCTAAAGTTGATAAACTTGTTTGATTTTGGCGTAAAGATCATACATCAAATTTTATCTTTCAAACTGATTGTGTTTTAGAATTATTAGGTTGGTGCGTATGAAATGTCGGATTCTCTTTACATGCGGACGTTTGTCTCCCTGTTTTCGTTATACTTTTGTCTTTGGCATAACCTCATTCATAGTCGTATTGTCCATTGCCAGAGACTCATTTCAGCAAAATAGGTTTTCTCGAAGGTCTTCCCTTTTGTTATTTCTTTTGAGTTTATTGCCGATATGAATTCTGCCGACATTCGCGTCATTTTCTTATATGAGTACAAACTTGGTAATAGTGCTGCAAAAGCTGCACGCAACATAAACCAAGCGTTTGGGGAGAGTACGGTTAACGATAGGAAAGTGCAGCGTTAGTTCGAAAAATTTCGGACTGGCGATTTTTCATTGCAAAATGAGCCGCGCGGAAGACCCAAAACGTCTGTGAAGAATGATGACCTGAAGGCTCTAGTGGAAGCGGATCCAGCCGTATCCACGAGGGAACTTGCTATCAGGATGAAAGTTGACCATACAACGATATTGAGACACCTTTCTGAGATTGGCAAGGTTAAGAAGATGGACAAGTGGGTACCGCACGCACTGACAGAGCGAAATAAGCTGGAACGAACTGGAATATGAAGTTTTGCAGCATCCACCCTATTCACCGGGTCTCTCGCCGACCGATTTTCATTTTTTCAAGCATTTAGAGCTGTTTTTAAGGGGAAAACACTATGAAAATGAAGACAGTCTAAAAAACTCGATATCAGAGTTTATTAATTCTAAAGACCAAAATTTTTTTAAGACAGGCATCTACGCTTTAAAATCTCGTTGGGAGAAGTGTATTGAAGCGAATGGAGCATACTTTGATTGAATAAACAGCTTTTGAAGAAAGATATGCAGTTTTATACAATCACTTAAGAATCCGACATTTCATACGCACCAACCTAATATATATATGTATAAACCTAATTTTTTCCCCCTTGATGTGTTCGTGCAGATTTAATTTTATTGTTTTGTCCGAAATATATTGTTGAAAAACATGGTTAAAATATTTCTTTAAAAATTCGTTAAAAATAGAAGTTTAAGTTATGCATTAAAACACTGGTACCATTAGAAAGCTAATTTTTAATCTTTAAATTGATATAAAAATCATGTTTGTGTGATAATATTTTCGGAAGTTATAACGGAAAACTTCAAAATTTCGCTTAAATTTTAATTAATTCAAATTCTAATTAAAGATTCAAGAAAAGGGCTCCGAGGTGTACCAAATTTGGTAGCTGTAGGTCTAACGGTCGGGCCTGAGACCACCTGGTGCAATTATCATCATCACAATTTATGCATAAATAAAATTTAGCGATACCATTATAATGCATTTAGAATCTTTATATACTGAAAATAGGTTAGAAAGTTTTGATGGATATAAAAAAATAGAGATGAAAAGAAATTTACAGTAAAATCTGTCTTAAAAATTAAAATATGCAAAAATTATCTGTTTTCATTGTCAAAAGAGATAGAAATAAATTTTTACGGAACTACATTTTTACCTTTTGTTGTTCTGTTTAAGAATTTTCATAAAATTTTAAGTTGAATCTAAAATATATTCAAGTGATGTGATCTTATAAATTTCGGAAATGCATCCGATTTTCTATTTTTTTAAAACTTTTAAGTGCTTCTATCTTGGTCGTGCATTGACTCTCTTTTTATAAAATAGAAAACTAATTTTTTAATTAAAAGAATGGTGTGGTAGTAATGAAGTCATGAGTAATTCTTTACACTTTATTTTTGTAAAGAGATTAATTTTTTAACTTTATTTTAGAACAAAATATTGAAGAGTGTTACTTATAATTTTAGATTTTATGATGTAGAATTATATAGCAAAGAATCCATTAATAATTATATTATTACTTCAATTGAGAGCTTAATGCTATAAATTAAAGGATACTATTATCAATAATAAAACACAAAATAAAAATTTTAGACAAATGTGAGTTTTTTAATTGATTTATCGCAAATCTTATTAAAGCTTAATGTTTAAAAGAATTAATAATTAGTAATCAATTATAAATAATTATAAAATACAATTGAATTTTTAGATAACTACGAGTTCTTAAAGTGATTCTTTAAAACTTTTTAATTAAAGAGTAACTTACATTGATAAAACCCTTTAATTTAAAAGAAATATATTGGATGTTAAGTGTTAATCGATATTAGAATAAAGCAGCAAGTAATTTTTATTCTAAAACTTCTTTCTGATAATGAATATTGGTGAGTCGTTTTTAAGGTAACCGACTACGTTGAAAACGCTGGTATTCGACCACATTGGTGATTTTTTTTAAAAGTGCTATTTTTTGTAATTCAGGCTTTTTCTTTCCAAAACAGTTTGTTTTTTTCTTAGAAAAGGAAGAACTAACCTATCATCAAGAGGAATTAAAAAATATATATATTTTTCAGCTAAAATTTGTCTAACTTCAATTTTAATTTTCATAAAAATTATCCACCATTAACATGGTATCCCAAAAACTAATAGAGGTATTTGCATAAAAATTTCAGAGTGTGTTTTAAATTATATAGGCAATGAAATGAACCAAAAGTTCTATTGTTGGTGAAATACTTTTTCCTTTATAGGTGTTTTTAGAAAAATTAAGTTGCGAATTTATGGAAAGAATGCATATATACGTATATTTTTACCCGTAACTTCTTTGCATCTCAAAATGTTTCTTAGATTTTGATTCATTTTTTTCATCATTATATTCTATAACTTGTGTACAAAGAAAAATAGTTGAATTACAAATTTGTGTAGTATGTTAACCGTTTTGGTTAAATTTCACTAAAATTTTCCTCAAATTTTCCTATTCCTCAAAATATATTATATTCTCAAATAATGTTTTTGTATTTATAGAGTTTATAATTGATAATACATCTAAAAACCAAAAACAGTTTTTTAAAAATCAAATTTTTCAAAATTTTTCCATCGAACGTAGTCGGTTACCTTAAGATTGAAATTTCTTAGTATATTTTTAAAACACAGCGTTAAAAGGGGGGAAAAAGGAAATGTTAGCTCTACATTTTTTGAAGGGACATATAAAAATATTTTATATAATATAATGTGGTATAAAAATTATATAAAAATATTTCCTTTTAACACTCTTCATCTAATAAAATATATAAGAAAAAAAGCAAGAAGCTAACAACAAATTTAATCTTCACAATGTTATCCTGTATGGAAGTGGCAATAATTGTTCTTTAAAATGTTATTCTAATAAATAATTATTTAGGAATTTAAATTATTTCATCTCAAAGTTGGCATATTTAACGCTGGATATAGTAGATATTTGAACGAGTTTCTCAGATTTAAAAGGGGAAGGAAATTCTAAAAGAATAATAAGTACATACATTCAACAAAAGTGCAATAAGTACAAAGAAAAAATTATTTCTAATCTTGGATATTTTTTCTTGAATGAGATAAGGATTAAAGTTTTTACTCACATTATTAGCCTTTTCTCATGTTATTAGTGCACTCTTATTATTAATTTAGATTAATTCTGCACGTAACAAAGATGACACTAGAAAAGGTTTGAAATAATAATTTTATATGCATGATTTATGTCAGCACAAATTATTAATTACACATTTTCTTGAGGCAGGTAATTTTGTTTTACATTTCTCTCAGCTTTTTTTACATAGATATAAAAATACAATCTTACGACTAGTAAATTCTTTTTACTTATGAAAATGATATTGCCAATTTCTCTAAAATTTGCATCAGAATTGGTCTTAATCCCATCATAAATTCTTCTGGTGTTGCTTTGTCTTGCTCTAGTTTGTAACATTTAGCCAGGGCTTGAAAAAATAAGTACCTTACTTTTAAGGGCGCTTCCAATGAACATGTCAGTAAAAGTGATTTTATATCATCTTTTCCGATTGTAATAGTTTGTGGGTTTATCAAAATCTGCAACGCATTTCTTGCCGACTTGAAGCAAGGACTATTGTCGACAGGTTCCTTAAAACCATCCATCTCATAAATGACCATTGTAGGCTTCGATGTTTGTACTACGGAGTTAGCACAGAACAATGCACAGCACAGGAAAAAATATGCAACTTTCATCCTCACAGCCAAATATTTCATACCGTTTGATTCTATGGTAAACTGCGAATTTCTTATAGTACGAGAGATGAGTTATTAATTTGTATTCTTCAAGTTCTCTATAATTTCAAAAAGAATTTGCAGAAGTTTATTATTGAAGACAGATTAATTTGCTTTTTATGTCGATTCAAATAATTAAAATGAATCTCTTTCTGGTGTAAATATCAAAATCGTCATATTTTGTCGCATCATAGAAATTTAATTTGAATGACACCATTTATAATGAAATAGAATCTACCCATCTATTTAGTTCCAAGAATAAAAGATATTATAATGTTGTTTTTCTCTGCAAAAAAAGGTTCAGCTATCAGAAGTAAAAATTTTACGGTGTTGAAAATTGATGTTAAAGTAAAAAAAAAATCAATATGCATTTTTTTAGAATTGTGAAATATTTACTACAACATTTGATATTTAAAAAACTGAAATGGATTTAATTCATTTTGTGGTTTACAATTATTTGTAAACTGGATCTCGCTAAGAATTATTTCGGAAGAATAAAGTATCGTTTGACGTATTTTATTTCGAATGCAAATGTCATTTATGAAATAATATACATATATAATTAATTGGAAGATAAATTTCTGTTAATGAATTCATAATCATAAAATATCAACACAATAACTGGTTTTCCCCTTGCAACCAATTAGTGAATGTTAAATTTTAATTTCAAATAGGTCGGAGAAGTCTTTATGATGTTTAAATTCAAAGTTTTAATGTTTGGCTTGATCAGCATTTAAGTGTTAAAGTGAAAATATGTATAAAAAATCAGATACATCTTAGATTTTTGTTTAATTATTTTTTCAAAAAAAAAAAAATTACCATATAGTTCCTAAGATATAAAGACACTTGAGGGTAATAATTGAAATGGCGTCCTACTTTTCTATTTTTCTCATTGTATAGACGTGAGCAAGTTTATTCCCAACAAAGAGTTTCATTTCAAAATCTAGGTAGAATTTGTTTAAAACTTGGAATGTTTAGAACTATCGGAGTAGAGCATTTAAATTTTATAAACAGATATTATGATCACAGAATTGCCCTCTCCAAAATTAAATCTTAAGAAGGATAACGCATTTCTAAAGTTTCTTTTTTTTTTTTTGAAAAAGTTTTAAATTTTTTAATCTGTTTCTAAATTATTAGAGACTAAACAAATCCAGTTCGGAAAAAAAAACATTCCTCTTTATATTCATCTAAGTAAAGTAGCGTCAGTTTCACTGATTATATTATATTGTATGAAACTGACAAAAGTTTCGTACATTTGTTGTTATGTAATTTATTTTCCACTGGTAAAAATCATATTAAATATCTAAATTTATCTCTTAAAATTGAAGATCAATTTTATTCACAGGAATCTTTCAGTACAATTTCCAGATTGCTTAGTTTTTGCCATGAGTTTCAATGGCAAAACCTAATACAATGAGTTTTAAATGAATTTCGAATTTTCTTAACTATCAGTTCGTCATCGGGGATTCTAACTAAGGCAAAGTAATGATCAAAGAATAATTGGAATTGATAATTACTTTTAACTACAAGGCATAACAATGATAGAGTAAATACTTTAAAATCGTTTGCAAATACCAGAATACGGATTTCATTTACTGAGAGTCACATTATTATGCTGTCAGTACATATATAAGCTGGATTAGCTGTAAGATGTCTCAGTTTAGCAAATATATTAAGACTTGATTAAATAAAAAAAGAATTAACATAGTTAATGATTTTATAAGAGTTTCAATAGTTTGTTGAAGAAATGATAAATGATTAAATGTATTAACATTTATTTAATACATATTTAACAATATGTATTATTGTTAAATATTTGTGATTGTAGCTTTTATTAGAATACGTATTAATTCTTCATATGATTTAATTTTAATGAAATAAAGTTTTATGTAATTTCTGTATATTTTTCAATCATTTGTATAATTTTGTGACGAACGATTTTTATTTCAAATATTTTAAAATTGTCTTCGAATTTAAAATTAATAACATTTTTTAAAGTAGAGACTTAACTTTTCAGATAATTTTTTATTCAAAATTTAAATAATATATTACGAAAATATTATTTTCTTATAGTATTTTACCATTTTTTATGTCATTCTTCTAAATGTTTTGAATTAAAGATTTTAAGAGTGTAAATTACATAATCAAGCACCGAAAAAAAACGTCTCCTAATTACTGGAATTCGTAATGCTCATAAAGAAAAATTTTATAATGATATTTGATAATTTTTATATAGATTTTCTTGTTAAGATAATTTAACAAATGCAAATTATAAAAAGTAATTATTATAAGTAAAGTAAAGTTATAAGTAAATTCTTATAAAAATGTCTAAAGTGTGTTAAAAAAATATTAAGGAAATAAAATCTGAAAATCAAAATTTTGAGTTAAAAAAATATTGAAGAAGGAAAAATGTGTTTCTTATAAACTTTGTTTACTTCTCTCTTGAAAAATTATTATAAAACTTAAAATATTCACTAAACTTCGAATGATGTTGAGAATTTTAAGACTTTAAAACAAAGTGAAGTTCAAAATTTTAAGTCAATGTTGATTACTTAAGATTTATAATGTAAAATCTATAAAAATGAATTTGAAAAAGCGGCGAAATAAAAAAACGGTATACATTTTTTTATTCAATTATTTATGAGAAAGTTTATTATTTTCTTACTTATTAAAATATTTTATTCAAGTAAATAATCGATGTTTAACTTGATGCTTTTTTATAATCCTTTTAAAAATCTTCCTACATACACTATTCAATCGTAACTCTAATTTATTATTCAGTTCAATTTAATGTTTTTTAAATACATGTATAAAATGCCTCCCAATTAGATTGACCTGATTCTTTTCCAATGTAATTGTTTTAAGATAAGTTTAATAATTTAATATGTAAATACATTATAATTGATACTCATATCATCTATATATGGAAGCATTTTGTGTAGATGTTATGGCATTTCAGCCAGTATGTTTATATGGTAAAACATAACAAGGAAATATTTGTCAATCTGAAATTCATCTTCATTTTATTCACTTTAAAATCAACTAATTTCACCTCTTTGTTCAATATTGCTTGGTTACAAGTAATAAATTATTATGCAAAGTCACTAAATATTTTTGCGCCTTTATTTAAAACATTGAAGTGCAATTTTTTTTTTCAAATTTGAAGATTGAGATGCCAATAACTATTTTGTTCAATCTAATAATTAAAGATATCCTGAATTTTTTTTAAAAAAATGCTTTTACTTAATTTGGCATATTTTATTTTTGTGAGAATAAAATTTTATCAATCAGGTTTTCACTCATTTCCTCGTATTTTAGATTTCTGAAATTTTGTATTGTCATTCGAATCTGATGATAACAGAATCATAATTAACAATCAAGAGATTAATTTAGAAAATTAGAGATTTGAAAAAAGTGATGCCATCTAGATTAAGCATTCAAGAAATGTTAAATTTCAGATTCCAAGATATTTGTTCTTGTAAAATGCGAAATGTAATAACGATTTTTAAAATAAAGTAGGAAATAAAAAATAAATAAAAAAAAGTACTAAACATAATTTTACTAGTGTGATAAAAAATAAAAAATAATGAATTCCAATGTTCAATCAGTATTACACAGAAATTAAAACTCAATGTAATTATAAAAAAGAAATTTCCGGATATTCATTTAAATATAAAATGCATTATTAAACTAATTAATATTGATTTATCAGAATGTTTCTCTCAAAATCTCAGCTTTTACGACTTTCTTTTTATAATAATAATTATTTTTGATAAAATCATTATTTAAAATAAGAGATTAAAGACATGAATAGATAACAATGAAAATGAGTTATTTATGAACAGGAATATTACTTATGTAAGTTAGCATATTTGCTGCTATTAAAAACTATGAAATATGTACATTAGGTGCCAATTAGAGCTTTTACTCATTGAAATCTGGAAAATTAATTAAAATTATTTTCTTCAATATAATATTTTATATAACAGTTTAGAAACTTAACTTTGAGCTTCAAAGAAATTTCGCCAATGTAATATAGAAGATTGTATACGGTAACATAGCGACAGCGCAACCGCGTTAAATTCCCAGTTAAGACTCAAGTATTTTTAAGTAATAGATGGAGAAAAAAATATATAGCTATAAAACAGAGATAAATATGATACGAAACATAAATTTCCAACTGGGCATCAGATTAAAAACAAAAGTATTTACAAATGTCTTTGTGATTCCGTTTGATGCACCATATACTTTCAATCTGCTCCTTACACTTTTACAATTTTTGTTTTAGACTAAGATTTTTAATAAACTTTTCAATTCAATACCAATAGCGTTAGTCAAAATTTATATTCATTATTTTACTGTTGACTTCCTAAGATTCCAAATCTTTTAACTCTCTTCATTTAAAATTACAAGATATCGATGTATATTTATTAGTTAACTTTTACTATTTACTGTTTATTCCACTTAATATAAATTATCTTTTTTGATTATGTTCCTATAAGTACATGATAGTTCAAATAAAAAGATTCAGTAAAAATTGGTGTAAAATTTAATTGCATTTCAATTCCTGAATTTTAGGAAGAAAAATTTCGATTTATCAATTTTTGAATTAGCCTGAAAGCCCGTTCAGCCTTTAAAAAAAGATTTAAGTTCAGTATTTTTTGTACCTGAAGAGTTAATGGGAAATAAACTGAAAAATAAAACAAATAACAGTAAAAATTTTTAAAAAAATTCTTAGTTATTAATAAATAAAAGAATTATTTTAATTGTTTTTGCCTCTTAATCATCAAAAATAGGAACGAATCTCCTTCGGGTTTGTATATTATTATAGGCAGTAACAATTGAATTTGATAGTTTAGGAAATATTTACAGTATATTATTACATGCAGTTAAATAATTCTGAATATGAATGCAACGCATTTAAACCGATTAAGACGAACTTGAACAGAACTTATTTTTAAACGTCACTACTCAATTTTTCTGTGATGGAACTATATTTAACATCCAATAAACAGAAAAATAGTTTGAATTTTTTTTCTTTGACATAAAAAAATACAGAGACGCACATTCCATTATTCATCAATGATGTGATCTCTCGTAACATTCTGCGCATTGTTTACCTCCGTTGTTATCATCAGTGCAAGAAAAATTCAGCATATCACCACAATTGCAATAAGTATTTTATAAAAGCTTCGATTTATATTGTAGTTAAAAATTAATAAAAAAAATAACTGTAAAATAATAAAGAAATCTCTCTTGTAATAATTTAAGCAAACATATATTTCCAACTAGAAATAATTTATACTTCAGATATATAAAATCAGCTTACAATTCAAAACTCGAAGATTCAGATAAGTTTAGCAGCTAAATTACTTCACTGGTATGAAGATATACAATTCGGTGGATTGACTGAATCTTACTGTCCAGCAGCTTTCTTCATCTGTTCCAACAGCTTCATGTATTGCTCTGGTGAGGCGCCTCCCTCCTTCAATTCATTCATTTTCTCCATAAATGGTTGCATAACCTTTTGACCCTGTTTGCTGAACTGTTGAAAGTGTTCCTGAAACATCTTCTGCATTTGATCTGCACCTCCAGCTTGATTTGCCAAACCTTCGAACTGCTTCATCATAGATCCAAAAGGGCCGCTGTCGTCGCCCATGCCAGGAAACATACCTGCAGCTTGTTTTATACCATCAGCAGCTTGCTTCATTATTCCACCAAAGGGATTCATCTGGCCAAGCGCTACAGCTGCAGCACTCAGTACCATACACAAACAGATGAGGTTTCTCATTTTAACTGATTTAAATCGCCAACAATAGTGTAAAAGCTTTAACAAGATATCTTCTTCAGATGAGCTTCGGGATCTGAATTTAAAGGCTTTTTTGCGTGCAGTGCTCTAGTTCTAGATGCGCAATCCATCACCTGTATCAACAATTTCTTAGTGATTTTAATCTCGTTTGATCGGTTGATTGTGCTGGTATGCATTCGAATTCTTTGTCAACAACCCTTGATAGCATTCTAATTCATTTCAAAGCTTGATGGCGTGTATCAAATAAAGGGTTATTTTATCATCCAGTGAAAAGTTTAACAGACAGGAAATTTAGTAATTCTGCTTTTTAAAAAACCTGTTTTCATTTTGACATTTCCTTTGGCACGTGATGTCAGGAAACTTTAATTGTAATCAAAATGTTTGTATTTCAGTTTTCATGCTAATTTCTTCCTGCTGATAAAAGACTTGATGGGAAAATAATTACATTTATTTCATTCTTGTTTTATTTCCTTGATACCAATAAATTATGAATTTTTTATGCATCATGCTTTCAGTAGCCTTTCTAAACAAATATTATTTTAATGTATCATAGTTGTATGAAATGCATAATTCAATGAACAAACTGGTACATTAGAATATTCTTGGTAGGAGAGGTGAATGAACAATAATTTACATTGAGTGAATATTTGAATATTCATTGTTATTTCCAATTTCAGCAATTTAAATTTCTGATTTTTAGATAACTGTCTCGTTACTTTTGTACACTGAAATCTCTACCTTGAATACAACAATTAACAAATATTACATTTAAAAAATATATTTACTTTTAAAAAGCACTAGAAATTATATTTTAAAACAAAGAAAGTGACAGTTAGCTCTAAGAATAATAACATAAATAACTAACAATGATTGATTTTCATCATTGTACTATTTTCGATCGCCAAATATATTCAAATAATTTTAAAGTCAGTTTCTTTATAAATCCATCGAGAGAATAAGCTGATGATACTTAAATAATACCAAACCCAAATTGTAAATATGAATCATAGAAAAATATAGTTATGAGAATTTATACATTGAACCAAGAAATTATCCTTAATGGATACCATGAGAACTAATGAACATGGTTAATGTTTTTGTTTTTATCTGTTGGAAATAATACTATATTTTCTTTCATTAAGAATCTTAATACATTGATTATTCATGCCAAAACACTTTTATCTGTATCTTCTTATTCAGGATTATAGTAGTAGATTTTCATTATTGCGCTTAATTATATGCAATTTTTTTGACAAAAGATATCTACTATCTGGAATCTACTGTCTCTGCAGACGCAATGTCAAACATAATCCATTTGATGCAATATTTTTACAACAAGTTGGAGAGTTTTTCAGCATGGAGTAAACTCCATGAGACTTGAAAGTCTTTTCTCTAACAAGTATCATTTAGATGATAGTTTGGAATCACTGTCTTTTCTTCATGAATCATCAGAGTTCTTTTACTGTATGGAATATCTTCACAATAGTGGTAGATTAATAATTTTGAACAATATAAAAGTATTTTATCAAACAATAATTAATTGCACTATAGTTACAAGCCCATCGTCTTTGCAAATGCATCGATCGAGTTAATATAAACCAAACTTATAAAGAGGGCTCAGAAAGTGCATATTTTCTATAATGAAAAGTTGTCTTTCCAATTAATCGATTAAAATTCATTTGAGGTATGTCTTGAAAAGTTTCATTCTCTATTTTTTATAAAATTCTTTTTATCTTTCCGGATTCGGGTGACTGATAATAACTGACAAGATAACTAATAACTGATTATTTATGTTATTCTGAAATTGTAGCACTGCAATAGCAAAAACATTGAGGATCATATCTTCCTAATCATTGCGCCTAGACATATAATTTTAAATACTAAGTTTCGTTAAGTAAGATAGACAATTTTTTGAAAACATATTGTCTTCTGTGAAATTTAATAACAAAGGGTTTTAAAAAGTGTGGCTAAGCTATTTAATTGTGGGGATGGGGTACAAGAAAAACACCATTTTAGTGCAAATATATTTAATGACATAAAATACTAGTTTGCACACAAAACAATTAAAGAAAACAAAAAGAACACAAACAAGATACATGACTAAAGGGACTAACACAATTACAACTAAGGGAGGTCATAAAAGTGTTGCAGCGCCTCTCAAATCCATAAGACCAACTGTTCGCCCAGGAAGCCGAGCTCCGACGAGTGCCCCCGTGTAGATGGCAGCACTAGATAAGTTCCTGGCGCTGCAGCGAAATAGGTTTGTTACAAAAGTAAATTTTTGTACAATTCTCATAGTTTAAAAAAGTCATCAAAATGCTTCTCTCGCATTTATCAACAAGTACAAAGTTTTTCGCTTTTCTTTGCAAAGTTTACAGATATACAGTTATTTTTTAATTTTCGTCTATAAATAGAAATCGTTTTCCATAATTCAATACCAGCACTCGTATGAAATCAAGAATTAATTATCTAAATAAATTGCTAATTAAGTCGGGATGGATTTAAAATACTATATTGTCTTTATGAAAATATACATGTGAAGAATTTAGAAACTCCATCCCATAAAACAAACTTAAGTGAATAAAAATGACCTTTTTTTCTTTTTCTTCTTTCAGACTTAGGTGCTCTGAAACATCAATTTCTGGAGACTTCATATTTTGACGATTGCATAGCATAAACTTAGTATACTTCGCATATGAGAGAGAAAAAGAAGCTTCAGTGAAATCTCTGTCAACTTTCCATTTATCGAGAATTTCCGTTCATCGAACGAAATGTTTTCATTAATCATGGATTTTCAGTATAAAGAAATTTTATTTTAGAATGAAGTTTGAATGCATATTCTTAAGAATCTTGGATATTCAGTTTAACTTTAATTGCTCTATATCCAATAAGGTTTTTTATATATCGTCAAAAACTTTTCTGCCAAAGAGTGGCCATTGGCTTTGTTCATAAGAAGGAATATAAATTAAATAAAAAAAGAAAAACTTGTCAGTGAATAATAGAATATTCTTAGCTTCCATTCTGAGAATGCCTTTCCTAAATTGAAACAATATTTTTTCCTTAAATTTAGTAAAGATATAGATTTCCAATAGAGAGTTTGATTTCTAAGTGCAAATCTTTAAGAGTGAATAAGTTCAATAATAAAAGTCATAGAAAGCGAAATCTGTGTGACTAAAAAAACTGTGCCAAAACTCTTCTGCTAATATAATAACCTTAAACTTTTTGTGTTTGTTATTTATGTATTTTTGGAAGTAAAATTGTTTGAATGTGATTAAAAAAAACTTAATAAATTAAAAAACTTAATTATTAGTTGTTTCTGAATAGAAAATGATACAAAATTTGCAGTATGTAAAAACTATATTAAAATTTCTATAAATAGAATTATTCTTTTTAAGTTGAACCTCCAAGTTCAAAGTACAGATGATCGAATTTGAACATCTCCCCCTTCCTTCCCCTCAATTTATCACATGCCGAAAAAAAAACGAAACAGTTCATTAAACTTTTTTGAATCGCCGTACAGTTTCTATAGTAACATTGTTTGCAAGCTACGGCTTTTCGCATATATAAAACAGACACCATAAAGCAACGGAAATAACTTTATACTTCACAAAACAAAAGGAAACAACGTGTATTTCTATTCAAAAGAGAAAATAAAATAAGTAATCATGCAACCAAGACTGGAGAAAAAAGAGAATTTCTATCATCAGCTTCCCTGGTATTGTGCTAACATGAGAAATACTTATGACATCAATGTCAACAGCTATATAACAAATTTAAAGCATATTGTGTGTATTTTATGTAAGATATTTGTCATATATTTTATGCTCTGTAAAATAAATTATTCTGCGATCTCAAGAGAATTTTCAGTTACAGTTTTTTTTAACCATAAATTGTAAAAATAAGGATGGTGGTATTTATTATTGAATATTGACGTTAATATAATATTGTTTTGTTTCTTCACTCTTATTCTCATTCATTTTTCTCTTGAAGAATTAGAATTTACTATGTATTATATTATTCTTTCCTTTTTTATCATTTAAAATTTTTTAGAAGCATTAATTCATAAATAAAGGTAAATTAATAATTGTTTTGCAAAGTAATTTAAAAGCGAATCTTGGTCACAAATTCAAACTTTAAGAAACCACAATGAAGATCCAGTTTTTCCAACAATTTAAATTATTAAATTTATAAACAAGTTTAAAAGGGAAAAATGACAACTGGTATCCTAAATATATCAACAAATACTTATTTCTAAATTTAACTGTTTTCATAAACAATGCATTATTAATAAACAAAAAATAGTGGTTTAAATTTATTTTAACTTTATTTTTATTTAAATAATTTTAAAATCTTTAAATGGCTCAGTCTTTTATCCCTTCAGAGTTCGATAAGCTAAGGTTCAGGCCTGATTCGAAACTAAACGACGGGAGTTCCACTTAGACTGACTACTTAACCGGGACATATGCCTCGCACCCGCGGTCCTCGGTCAAGAAAGCTGTCATGGGCACTGCAGGCTTTAATCCACATGGGCTATAGGCCCAGAGAGTTTATTTCAATCGTTAAATTGACTTACAATTAAGAAATTTTATTACATTTTGAATGCAAATATTATCCAACAACTTTTTTGAAATAAGCAGTATAATACGTATGAAACGAATTCAAAGATTTAATGAAATTATTATTAGTTGACTGGATTTATTTAAAATTTTTAATGCATTTTTGATTGAATCTATACTAATATTATAAATGTGAAAGTTTGATGTTTGGATGGATGATGTTTGTTACTAAATTACGCCAGAACAGCTCAACAGAATTGGATGAAATTTAGCACAAAGATAGATTATAGTCAGGAATAGAACATATGCCACTTTTTATTCCGATTAATTGAGTGATTAATTTTTTATTAATTAAAAATTAACTTTCAAGCCAAAAAGCTGGGGCCAAATTCCACCAAAGATAAGTAAAGCTCCAGTTTTTTTCTCCCAACAGAAATGAGGTTAAGAGAATTTCGATTGATTATTTCAAACGATTATATTTGTTTTCTTTGTGTTTGATGTATTTAAAATTAGTTGTTAATTAATCGATCTATCGGATTCATTCCAAAGTACTTTTAACTAAAAGCAAACAGAATAAAGGAAATAAAAAATTTCTAATCCCCAACTGGCGTAGGGAAAATCAGACATGTGCGTTAAGCCAACTGGCGTAATTGTTGACAACTATGTTTTCATTTAAATTAAATTCTAAAAATGTGTATAAACTGTTATAGCTATCTTAATCTCGATCAATAAATAAACTGGATTTAACCGGACTTGATTTGCTGTTTTGTTTTATTTTGAGTACACTATGTAAATAAATTGTTTTTACGTTAGTTGCGTGTTTTTGTTATTAAATTGTATTTGTTATACATTTTTCGTATATGCTTATACTATTAAATATATCGTTTTTCAATTAGGCTTAACTTTTTTATTTGTCATTATTTGATAGTTTTTCGTAAATATACATCAAAATTTCCACGCGAATAGAGTCGCGAGTAATAGCTAATATATTATCTACACTTATAATATATTAATATGTGTATCTTGGCGCTCTACATGCCAGATCGTTTGACCTACAGCTACCAAATTTGGTACATGTATACTTTGGGGGTCGGTAATGTGCACATCGGAGCCCTTTTTTAAAATTTTTAATTAGAATTTGATTCAATTAAAAATTAAGTGACATTTCGATGTTTTTCCGCTATAACTTAGGAAAATATAATTGCACAAAAATTGTTTTTACATCAAATTAAAAGTTGAAAAATAAGCTTTCTAATAGTATCAAATTTTAATATATAACTGAAGCTGCTATTTTGAACGAATTTTTAAAGAAATATTTTAACCATGTTTTTTGACAATATATTTCGAACAAAACAATAAAATTTAAGCTACACGAGCTTGTTACGAGTGAAAGGGAAAAAATTATCTTTTATCAATATGTTGCCATCAGATTGAAAAAAATTCACTTAAATATATATATATATATATATATATATATATATATATATATATCAATCTCAAATTGATATGTACAGGTGGAAGGAAAATTTTATTCCTATATATGAGAGCTTTCTGGAGTACATTTTTTTCTAAGTTCTGATGAATCTCATTTTGGCCAATCTTTTTGCATCCAATGTTTTTGCCTGTCTCTGCTATCCCACTAACAAAAAAATAAATAAATAAATAAATAAATAAACCCGGAAATTTAGGCTAATTTTGTGCAGTTTTCTTAAATTTTTTGCCTCCCCGCTCCCCAACGGACTCTTGATGTGCTAGGTTATGATATTGTAAAGTATAAGCCATAAATTTAATTAAATAAAATGCTTTTTATAATAAAAAACTGTTTTAAATCTGTCAATATGCTTCATATTATTGATGTTTTGCAACATATTACAAATTTCGAAAATTGCGTTTTGCAAAATATCCTGACTTGATGGAAAAAAAACAATTGTCATATTCAGATTCAGTGTGAAAAAGTACATAGGAATAAATAATCAAAAATTAAAAAATATGACATACCCTTAAAAATGCCGGCCTGTGTTATAGACTAAAACAAAATAAACTATTATTCGCATCATTTAAAACTTTTTGAAAGTAAAACTAAAACCTGAATTTTATGATGAATCTAAGTAATTTGTGTTGAATAATTCTTTAAACATTATATAAATTATTGTAATTATTCGATAGAACACACAATGATTCTCTTTTACTTATATTTCATAAAAATTTTCGTTTCGGCAAAAAATGTTTTTATATCAATTTACAGTTTAATCATTTCCACTTTAATTTAAAGTTGAAATATTAGAGCTAACTGATAATTAGAGAGACATATAATAAGTACATTACGGGCTTAGGACCTTCATAAATGCAGGAGTGAATTATATGGCTATTAATATTTTAACTTTAAAAATATTGTGATGAAGTATCTATTAAAAGACAAGTTATTTAATTGGTGATGATAAGTCACATAAAATATTTAATTGACAATGACATTACATTAAGTATTTAACTGACCATTTTAAAGATTATTAAGATTGGCTAACAGGCTGGTCGCCAAAGGCTCATTGGAGATTTTCAACTAGCAGAAAAAAAAATTGCAAGAAATGCAAATAGTTTTTCACAAACTTTAATTTTACGTCAGTATTAACTAAATAGATTCGAAATATAAACCTACTTAATATTTTTAAAAATCATTGTGAAATTGATAATAATTGAAAAAAGAAAATTATTATTCAGTTTAATGATTGAAAGCATGTCTTCGTAGGAAAGTGTTTGGTAGATGCATTTCTTTTTTTTCTTTTGAGTTTCGAAAAAATTTAAATTATACAGCTACATAAAGAAAGGACAAATCCAGAGTCCTTGGCTTATGGATAATGTTTTATTACTATTAAAAATGACAATAATTGAATGCGGGGAATTATTATTGAATTTATACTTTATAAAAACAATGTTAAGAAGAGATGATTTTTTTTTAGTTTAAGAAAAAAATTATATAGCTGTATAATGAAAGAAAGGAAAAATCTAGAGTTCTGGATTTTTGCATTATGCGTTTGCGCAGCATGAGCAGACAGCCAGTTATGGATGAAATCTCCATCCAGCTAACTAGATTAATTAAGGTCAATTCGCCAGCACACAATCCGACTTAGCTAATTACTAAGAGACAGGAAGAGCATGCATTCGCCTAGTACTAATAGATTTTAATTACTATTTCTTGATTCTTTAAAATTGTTCTTAAGCAACAAATCGTTTTCACATGAATAATCATCACTTTTTTTTTATTTCAAAATAATTGCCGCAAATGAAAAATATCGTCAGACGATTATCGAAAATCATCTTTATCTGATCAATGCAAATATATTATATTCGATGACTAGAAAATTCTTAATACATTCTAAGAAAAACTGCACAATTTCAAGGTAAAATAATATAATATTTTTAATATCTTAAATATATTCTAGAATCTATTTTCTCTTTAAAAAGCGTAATCTGGGGTCACGCTTTAATGCCACGTTCTCACTTGGCAGTTATGCCAATCTTATAAATATATATTGTCATGCGATCTATTCTCGCAGTAATTTAAGTGCTGAAGGTCAAGAGTGGGTATAATCCTAATAATTCAATTGTCTTTTTACTTACTATTAAACTAAGTGTGAGGAATACAAAATTGTAATCTTCGAAAATATTCGAAAAATTTTTGATGAATTTTTATATTCTAGGTGTCTTGGAGTTCTAAATAAATAAATTTACTTTAAATTGTTTGCTTTCGGTCTGCGAGAGCAATAACTTAAAAGACAAACGAACTTGACGAATGAAATTTGGTGTCCAACATTTTAGAATTATGAATTCGTATGTAACATGTTCAGCATTCACAAAATTTTGAGTAACATATTTAACACTAAGAAACGTTTCACCTAAATGCCTAAAATTAATTTATCTTATATAATTAATCTTATTAATTATCTATTATCTCATCTAATTAATCTTATAACATATATTTGATGCATTAACATCGACTTCATTTGATTAAGTTATCTTGATTTATCTCAAAATAAAAAATGATCTTGAATCGTTTTGCATTTTTACACTTTTCAATACAGTTTTCGAATTTTTTATTTTCAATTTTTAAAATATTTATTTTCCATAAATCTTTGTTCAGAATGCGTAAAGTAAATTGGGAAGGGAAAAAAATTCATTCCTTCTTCTAAACATTCATTAAGAAGAAATCTTTGAGATATTTCTATCTTAATAATATATTAATTTCATGTTAAAAAATTATTGAATAATATAATTGAATAGTCTGTAATTTTCAAGGAATAATTTATTTACTGTTTTTAACAGAAAAATTAAAAGCAGAACAAAAGTTTATTGTAATTATAAAGTATTTATTGTAATTATAATTATTTTTAATTATAAAAAAAAACCCCTAAAAAGTAAGAATTGCAAAAGCCATTCAAAAAGAATGATAATAATTTTTAAACATATTTTTTTTTACAAAATCAAAAACGTTATAACATTACATGTACGTTGTATATTTAGAATAGATGGCGCATATTTTATAGTTATGGCATCCATGCTGTGGCCTTGGCAATCAGTTGAATATGCATTGTTTCGCTTTTACCTACATCAAAGATGGATGTGACTCTCGTCAAATATGTTTAAATTTTGAAATTACTCTAAAAATAATATGATGTTATAGAAATTTGTGGAGTGTCTTTTATTTCCACGTAGCATAGCTTGAAGATGTTTGATTAAACTGTAACAAAAGTAAACATCAACATGGTTGTTGTAATAATTACAGAAGATGACCAATTTAAGAGAGCTATTAGAGAAACTGAACTTTGCATTAAGTACTAGGTACATTCACATGTAAATTACAGAAAAACTACACATGATACATATTTGTGAACCTAGGGATCCTAGACTGTTTATTATTTTCTTTCAAAAATCCTATTCTTATCCTCATCCTCTTTATAAGTCTAATCAGCCACCATGGGCTTTTCAGGAATTTTCGGTATAATAAACATAATGTAGATCTCATTTTCCATCGTAAACCTTTTAATATAATCACAGACGGTGATAAAGGTTACAGAGTTGATTTAGAATGTCATGCCAAAAAACGGTTGCCATTATATCCTTGAATATTTGGAAAAACGGGAGAGAGTAATTAATCGCATTGTATATTATGGCGAGTATTTTTAAAAAGGCCATCAGAATTTGGAGAATAAGTCTCACTGATCATTTATAATTACTTTTTATAATCATTCTTTGCTTCTGAGCATATTACTGACTATATATTCAGCATCAGAATTAGTTATCATATTGTTTTGCTTCACTTTTATTCAATTAATGTAAATATGCAATTTTTGTAATTGCTTTTACATTTTATGACATGTTAGAGTTTGAAATTTTAGACGTTTGTGTAATTTCTTTGATAATGCATAATTCTAATATTTTCAGAGTTTTATTGGGAAAATAACTTTAGAACTTTATTAGATCTATTTAATTATATGTTATTTTCACATTGGATATTAATTTCCCGTTCCACCTTCAAGTAGAGAATTTGCGAAAAAATTATTTCAAAATTCCGTGATATTTATAATAAATTAAAGACTAATAATCAAAACTAATTAAAATAAGCAAAATTCTGCTTTTTGATACAATAATAAAAATCTGTGTTTAAAATTTATTTTGTTAAAATTGTTTTATTATCTTTTATTCTTGGTAGTACACTTTCTTAGCAATTATGCAGGGTGTCCCAAATTAAAGTTACCCTATCCAGAGCTACATACCGCCATAACTATTCATCCGAAAATTCTGAAATTTTGGGTACGCCTTAATGAAGGGATGGAAAAGATATTTTGCTAAAAAAAAAATTTTTAGTTCCAAATGTTGTCACTGGAGGACGTATTATAAACTATTTTATAATAGGAATTATAAATTAGCTTGGAATTAATCCAAGTCATGTTCGATATGATGGCCACCATCATCAGCTACCCTCTGAAATCTGTAAATGTTATGTTCAACAGTAGTGCGTAGTGTCTGCGTTGAAATATTGAACACTTGGCGACAATTACTGGCTTTAAGATCAGGCAACGTTCTTGAGTTGCAACCAAATCTTTCAAATATCCCCAAAGTCAAAAATTTCATGGATTAAGGTCTAGGGATCGGACAGGCCAAGCATTACTGAAGTGGCGGCTTATTACTCTTTCTTCTGTAAAATGTGTTTCAGAATATTTTTTTGCACAATTTGCAGTATGTGAAGTCACACCATCCTGCATAAAAAAGCGTTCAGTCAATACATTGGCGTGGTTGTAGAGCCGGAACGACTGCATTCTCAAACATCAATGCTTATCGCTCTTTCGTGATAGGGCATGTCATTGCACCTGATGGAGTTTGTTCCTCGAAGAAGTACGGCTCCAGAATAAAAGAAGCATTAAATCCACACCATACCGTTACTTTCGGTGAATGTAAAGGGACATCTAGGGTAGAGCGGGAATGTTCTGCAGTCCCCATCCGGCAGTTATTCGCACTCACCGAGCCATCTAAATGGAAATGAGCTTCATCGAACCACTAAATGTTCAAGGCCATTCAGAATCGACCTCACACCGAGCAAGAAACTGCAGTGAGAACGTTAATCGTGCGTCAAAATCGATGCACCTGATAAACAAGTGAGATTTTGTATGGATAATATTGTAGGATATTCTTAAGGATCCTATACACAGTGGAACGTGGCCTAATCAACACTGTTTCGACATGACGAACACTACTGTTAGCCATGAAGTTTGAAGTTTTGTCCTCTTCCACTTGAAATGCAACCTCTTCAACGACTTCTGAAGGAACTGATTTTCTTCCTGTTCCAGGACGAACACCCAAGATCCTGTTTCTTCAAATTTCGTAATCATTTTCTTAATTCTTGAAACGCCACTGGACCTGTTCGAAGATCCTTCAAAGTCCGAAATGTCCTTAAGGCTGCTGATGCTGAATCGTGGTTTTGATAAAACAGTTTGACTAATAAACCGCGAGATTGCAAACTTAAAGTCATTTTGAGTCGCGAACACACTCGCATGAAGTTTTCATAGAATGCATTCCCTTTTATACTGGCTCGCTGTTAAGTGATGTTGCAACATTTGTATATGCTATAGATTTAAATATTTGGTTAGTTGAATTAACGTCGCACTAGATCTGCGCTTGGGTTATTGGCGGGCGACGGTTCGGGATCTATCGCGTAAGACAGATCTTTTTTACATGAATACGCTCTCTAGTGGTGACATTTGGAACCATATTTTTTTAACTAAATGTTTTTCCCGTCCCTTTATTAAAGCGTACCCAAAATTTCGGAATTTTCAGATGAATAGTTACAGCGGTATGTAGTCCTGAATAGGGTAATTTTAATTTGGCACATCCTGTATGATCCAATTTGTATTAAGTATTCCAAAGTACATGTACTATAGTAGTTTTTATGTCCTAGGAATCTCGTACCATGATAATTAAAGTGAAAACTTTTTATATTTAAAATCTGTCATCTATAATACTTAAATAACATCTTTTAATTAATTAAACTTGATATTTTTATTATATGACAGGAAAAGTTTCGTTGATTTAACTTTTTTAAAAATCCAAGCCGGAATTTGAAATTATCCTCAACCTAGAGAAGCCTAAAGTTATTCCAGTAAAATTCATTAAAACGTTTCAGATGTTCAAAATCTTTTTGTTATATTTATAGAGAAATGATTTACAGCTCTGTTTATTTCATGATAGATATATGTTTAAGCA
Organism: Argiope trifasciata; assembly: GCA_026543055.1. Classification (NCBI taxonomy): domain Eukaryota; kingdom Metazoa; phylum Arthropoda; class Arachnida; order Araneae; family Araneidae; genus Argiope; species Argiope trifasciata. Next base: position 8,867,303 of record JAPMOQ010015927.1, on the reverse strand, counting down.
TCTGAATCGAGATTTATCCAAAAACAGCAATAAAAATTCCTTTTTATTTCTACTTTTATTGCAACATTTTTTTAATAAAAAAAAGCACATTTCATAGTAGAATATAGTATATAAAATCTTTACTAAATCCAATAAGCATAAAATTCGATTCCACAGATTCTACCTGCAAGAATGTCTGTTGAAGTAGCAGCAATATTTATCGGCATGTCTAAAACAAAGTAAGAAATATAACAAAAGTAATATATAACATCATAATAAACAAATATTTTAATTTATTATAAGGAAGAGTAGGTATTACCTTTCTCTATCCTAAATAATGTAAGATTGAATAAATCAACCAAGTATGTGAATATTATCCTTCTATTGCTTTAAGGCAATTTGTAAACCAATTTATAATTTCATGCGCTAACTTTTTAGGTATTAACTAAATTTTATAAATAATTAAATTAACGCCATTTATAAACAATTTTTATTAAAAAAATTTCCTAAGTGTATTTTATATAACTTTCATTCCTTCATGGGTAGATTTTTATATCATGCCATGTAAAGGTAGGATCGCTAAATCTATCTCGGTATGAGCTGCCATCTTGTAGCAAATAGTGGAGTTATAGTTAACAGAAATGGGATAATATATAATATTCTGATAATATGACTCTAGTAGCACACAAATATTGTACGATATTGTATGAAATTGATCTATATTTACAATATTAATTATTATAGAAGAATTTTATGTAATATCATATAATATCATACAATATTTAGCAATACTGTGCTACCTGGGGAAGCCTGAAATTATAGTGAATAATTTCATTTTCAGTTCACGAATGCTGCTGCGAAATGGTTTTTTCATGTATGTGAAACACAATTTTTCGGGAGATATTTCTTTTCTTTTACATCTTCATGAAATATTTAAAGGTTTCTTCTACGATCCAGTTTTTGAAGTTTAATTTGGTTCATAAAACGACATGTTATTCATAAATTTCAACCTGTAAAGATTAATTTCTTTTAGAAGTATTTACTGTTCTCCTGTACCCGATCACAAGCTCGTCTTATATGACAAATTGTACACTCAGAGTACGTGCTGTTAATTACTGAGTGAAGTGTTTGCATGCGATTTTCACGTTTATTCAGAATTTGATGATTTTTAAGAAATCTGGGAAACATAAATACAAATAAAATAGTCTGTTCAATAAGAGAAAAAAAACTTTTTTTGAAAGAGAAGAGCTCTATTAATAAGGCATAAAAAACCAAGTGGCAAAAAGGAACAATGGATTCATTAAGTAAGGAGATTTGAATCCAGGGGATAAATTTTCCATGACCAACAATCAGTATAAATCTTTATAAGTGCGATGACGAAAAACATTTTGATGGAAGATATTAGAGGCTACTTATGAAAAATTAAATTTTACTTTAATAAAATTTTGGCATATTATATTCAAAACTTTTATAAGATCATATTATATTCAAAAGTTTTATAAGACCATAGAAAAAAAAAGAAACAAACAATTATATATTGTTAATATTCATAAATCTTTAATCTTAAGATTTATTTTCAAAATTTTTTTGTCTAAGAATTCGAAGGATTTTTTAAAATTTTAGAAACTCTATTTCAGTTCACGGAGGTTTAAAATGAATTGTAAATTGATAATTACAAATTTCACTCGAAATCAACTGAGATAAACCAGCTGGCTTAGTCTACTTAAAACTTTTTTGTACAATCTCTATTAAAGTCGTTATCCACGAGAATGCATTGCTTGGCAATGGTGTAAGATAGTTACAAATTAAATTTTGGCGTTAACTTGTATTTTTACTGAATCTATGACGTGATCTTTGAGTTTGGAGAGTGTGAGATTTAGTTTTTAAGCCATTTGTTCCTGGCATGCAGTTGATAATATTTCAAAATTGAATTTGTATTTTAAAGGCCTTTTATGCATTAAAATGCAATTAATACAATGTATTCAAACAGATATATAGATAGATTTCCCTTGAATAGATTTTGTACAAAATTTTATAAAAATCTATAAGTTTGTATAAACTCAAACCGTTGAAGAATGTCTTAATCGCCGACAGACAGGGTTTATACAAAAATGAGTTTTGGGACGCAGGGTGGTGTTAAAAGTGACAATTCGGCAGAAACTCAAGTTTGAATTTTTTTTTAACGATTACAGTATTTTTTATTTCATATATATGGAAGTAAAAAAGGGGTTTCTAATACACTTCTAATTTCAGTTTTACAATAATTTAAGAGAATATATAACATTAAGAACAAAGTGCTATTAAAAATTTTAAATATACTCTTAATATTTTATAATTTTATTGTACTCAAAAATTATTAAGTAATAGTCTTATAATTTTAAATATACTCTTAAAATATTTGTATACAAACATCTTGCAACGATTTATATTTTAAATGCAAAGATTTATCCGAAATTTACATCAAGACTTCTTTTATTCAATGCACATGCCATGCAGGATTAATATTCAGATGTAAAAATCTTGCTTATCTATTTCTAAATTAAAGTAAAATACAAGAACTTACCTTCTTCACTTCTTCAAATACGCATTGAGTAGCTCTTGCAGCCTAAAGCAAGAATTAAAAGGCGTATTAATAATTAAGCTATTTAAATCAAAAGACCACTTTTCATAAATAATAAAGTAATTTCATTTCCATATAAATTACGCTGAGTTCTATAAATTTGAATAATGCAACATTTCAAAGGTTAAAAAGAGTGTAATATTTCAAGCATTTTTTATCAGAAATTCCGTTGCGAAAATAAATTTTGAAAGTGTATTCTTTGTACGCCATTTATAGAAACTGCTAAAGAAGGAATTCTTTATTTATTATGAATTAATTCATTTGCAAATAATAATAGAATGTGAAGAATTATTTTGATCTCATGCAATAAATTTGTTAAAAAAATTGGAAAAACATTTCTGAGTAATATTTTAAATGTACATTTCTTAAATTAATCATTTCCATGATTTTCTAATCACAGTTATACATTAAATGGTGGAAGTATTTAGAATCTGTTCTTTTATTATAAATATCGATATTCTTAGGGAAGCTTAGGGTCTTACTAAATTACAAATAAATTTTTAAGTATTGAATTGTATAAGACAACTTCAGCTAATTCTATTTTGCCAAGATTAATAAAAATTATGTATGGATTGAATACTGCCGCAAATAATATAAGAATTCTACCATGGAAAGAAAAAAGATAAAGGGGGGAAATCTTAGTCCACACTGTCCATATAGCTATAGAAAAAATACATTCTTTTGGGTATGTGTGCTAGAGTCAGCAATGTTCGACCGGATTAAATGGCACGTAGTATTGCGACCTTATGCACCAGGTTGGTACAAAGAGAAATAGTGACAATGATATGATAATGAATATACTTTCATTATCATATCATTCTCAATAATTCATTCATTATCAATCATTGTTTATGTTTAAAATGTATATTGTTGTTATTTTATGACTTTACTTTAATTCTACGTCTCTTAAAGCATATGACATGTACAAAAAATGATGAAATTATATAGTCACATAGCTATAAAAATCTCTTCTTCCAGGTAGATTCGGTTTATGCCATAAAATGGCTAAATTCAATGCTGTTTTTAAAAGCCGTGAGATACAAACTCGTTCAAGGAACTCTCAATAAAATTATGTGCAAGTTTTAAAATTCTAGTTGAAGTATATATGTTGTCATTAATATTCGAAGATCATTAATATGCTTATTTCCTGGGTAACTTGCAGAATTATTGATTAGTTCTTTTCAAAGGAAGAATCATTTACAAATTTTTCGCAGTTTATCTAAGAAAAAATTCATTTAAGTGTAAAAGTTTTTTTCTCAATTTTTCTTCCGACCTACTGCTGCTGCACTTCTAAAAAAGGTGCTTTAAAAAATAAACTGTATAAATTGTGTAAAATATCCCTATTTCTTAGAGTTTTCTAGTGTTTCAATCAAATTAATTTCTTTAATTGTAGCGATATTTTAATATCATTTAATTTTTTTTTGTATTTCAGTTCCTTTATTGACCCATTCAATCAATCTGATTCTTTAGATAATGATAAGCAGATTGATTGCATTCTATTTTATTATTTAAAATTATTTTTTATTTACAATTTACTGAATATTGCTCCAAAACAATATAATTATGGTTTCACATTTAAGCATATTTTTATTTACAATTGAAGAATTTATTATCCCAAACTAATCCACAAATAAATATGTTCCAAAAATTGTCGATATATTTTACTTATAAACTGCGCAAATTATACTAAATTTTAACTGTCAGTATATTTCAATTAAAACCAGGTGAATATTACACCAAATTATTCAATGCAATGTAATTAGCATTATTTTTCATTATAATTATTTGTTAAAAACGTAATTTTAATAGCATGCAAAGCTTGTATAGATTCAGATGACAAATCCTTTACATTTTCCAGAGATTTAATTTTGTGTTCTACTTATTATCATATCTACCATGTTGCATATGATTTGCAGCATTCTTTTCTATGCTAATATATTTCAGTGATATTATGAATTGATATTCCATTAAACCGATGGTAACCGATCCTTTAAATATTTAACGTACTGCAAAAGTTTAAAGCTAAGTTTGCTATCGTACTTGCCATATTTCATATGTATATCTATCTGGTGAATCCATTTCATTTAATTATATCACTAATAATTCACTAATGCTTTCCTTTGGTTTTGCATGTTTTATTGCTCTGTTGTATCATTTGTTATTATGTCTGACATATGCTTGACTTTTCTGGTGGATTGTTTCTGACTTTATTAAAATTCTTAAAAAAAACTATTTTTTTAAATATAACTACAAATTATTACAATAACAAATAACCTATTATAATTTTTTTACAAATAATTTACCTCTTGGTACATGCGATCGTTATTTTCACGATTTTTACAGGCTTCCATAGCTCTTCCAATTGGTTTTTCTCTCAGTTCATTAGCTTTTGTTGCAAAGGCCGAGGCATCAACTGTCATCTGTCCATTGTTTGCAGTTCTCACCTATATAATAATAGATTTATTAACAGCAGTTTTTAAATAAAACACTTTTATTCGTGAAGAAAAAAAAAAACTAGAATTTTTTGTAATAACTATTCCAATTTAATTTTCTAATTTAAAATTTATTATTATAAACAGTGTGAAATCTTGTGATGAATATTTATTATATACATTTACATGAATTTAAAATTTAACTCAATAATAATAACTAAGTTCTAAAAATATTAAATTTATATATTATAATCGTGAATGCTCAAAGTATAAAATTTGAAAACTAATATATAAGGAAGTAAATGATAAATTTAAAAAAATTCATTTTTACGGCATAAAAGGCGAAATTAAATAAAAATGTGAAATAAGGATTCGATAAATTCGTATTAAAACGTCAATAAATAGTTCAAATATACGGTCATATGGTTAGACATTAAAATTGCAGATAATCTTCAAAGAAATGTCTTGGATTTTATATAAATATTTTGTTGAAACTTAAAAGAAAAATAATTAATTAAGTTGATGGTCAGTCAAACATTAAAACGTATATTGAGCTCAAATGCACCTGAAAAGTTTTGATCAAAATTGTTTGATGCTTCTTAGTTTCCTCAATCTTTAAAACATGACTTACATGAATTAAACAAGCATTTGCTCGTAGTGAATTTTGACAAGATGACATCCAGTTTTTATATAGTGTCAGGAGAAACATTGTGTCTTATCGAAAGTGTGTCTTCAACATTCCCCGATTATCACTTATTCTCAACAGTTAAAATATTTTATTAAATATATTTCATCAAATTTATGGCAATATCTATTGCTTTCTCGTTTAAATTCCCTTTTTGAGAAGTAAAAATTATTATTGAATATATAATATATCAATTTATCATACCATTTCATAAAAAAAACTGATAAAATGAGCACCCATAAAAAGTACAAATACGAGTACAAGGTAGACTTAGCCCTATTACATCAAAATGTCCATTGGCATTGCTACGATGTCTATGAGATATTGGACAGTATTCAAAATGTTGGATAACATCGTTTAGATATAGTACAATATCTTCTGCTAATTGGGCCAACAACGTCTTAGCAAAATCTTATAATATAATACGAGGAATGGTTGCCAAGTCGAAAATCGCCCCAGAATTAATAAACTCCGGTAAACTTGGGGGTCTGGGGTTTTTGGCCACGAGGAATCGATTGGCGCCGGTTTTGAAGCGCTACGGTCGAGCAGTTCGGAGTTACAGATAGGATATTTTCAAACTTTATTAGTTCGCCATAATGGCTATAGATGGCAGCACTTAAATTTTCTTTGTCTATTGCCTAATAGTTTTCAAGCGGTAACGTGCTGTTGATTAATGTTATTATGTTTATGCTGTTATAGGTTTATAATATGTTTCTTATGTATGTATATATGTTTGGTTTTCCTAAATAAATTTGTCAAAAATATTGAACTTCAACACACTTCAATCTTTACCTTTACTTTACCTTTATATAGAATAGTTCCCTTTTCAAACTCTAACTTTTTTTAGAATAGTTTACAATGGTGCACTTTAACCGGTTATCTTTTCACCAATGGTTTCACAAATTTTCTTATGGCATGTATTGTTTTGATAAATCACAATTGAAAATTTAAATCTTCGAGTTAGCTTCGATGCCTGTTTTCTCCGAGCGGAGCTCGGTCACCCGCTGGTAAGCAATAAGTTAAAGCTCTATTTTTTTTCAAAAAAAGATTCAGATTATTTTTTTGGGAGGGGAGACGACAGAATTGGTGGAGAAAGTATATTTGAGAAAGTCAAAGGAAGAATATTCCAGATTCGATGATAAAAATATAAGCAATCAAGATTATATGAATAGCAAGGGGGAAAGAACTTGCAAGTTATCAATTTAAGAAAATGATTTTTACCAAAATTTTTAATGAAATTTCTTTTTCTCTTATTCGTTTTTCAAATTGCCAGCTATCTCAACCATCATTCAACTAATATTGCAAAAATATAATGCTTCAGAATCTAGATCTAGTGAATATAATAACATTAACATCATAATCTATAAGATTCTAGCTGTACAATTAATTAATTAATTAATTTTTCAAATATTTCTTATATTTTCAAATTTTTCCCAAATTTAACATATCGCCAATAATTTTTATGTCATTCAAAAATGTTTGAGTAGTTAAATAAATTTAATTTAAAATTTTAAAAATTCATTCACGCATTGAATTAAATTACAGAAATACTTACAATATTTTTTGACTTCATCCAGTCAGTGACGCACTGAAAGAAAAAAAAGAATTCTACATTGTGAAAAGTAATTATTCTACATTTTAGCAAGTAAAAGCAAAGTAATTATTCTACGTTGTTGCTGTATAACAATGCAAACAAATTTTTTAAAAGAAACTTGAAAAAAAAAATTGAAATAAAATCGAAAACATTTCGGACAAAATTGAAAATGACGGAAAGTATTTTAACATAGAAGTAAAAATATCTTTATATTATATTTTTGTGAATTATTTGATGCACTATCGGACAGGAATATAAAAATGAAAAAAAAATTAGTTTGCTTGAATTTTATTTAACTTTAACCACCGTATCGGCGGCTTTAGCTGCGTATATATGCATGCAAGAAGTATTATTTTATATGTATGTAAGAAAAAGTAAAGCACAAATACAAAAAACTGGAATGGATAAAACTTATGTTTAAATCAATTTTGAAACATTGTTAAAAAAATTCAGAAAAATTCGTCTCTAAATTACTTTTTTTAGTTTTGAGATGATATAAAAATATGGTTTGCTCGGTACTTTGTTCAGAAATCAAGGTCGAAAAGATTAAATTCTTCTAACCCTCATTTCACCTGTCTCGGAGAGGCATTTGATCCTTCAGTGGAAAAAAGAAATTTTTGCAGAAATGCTCAAAAGCCTACTATGCTTAATTAAATCGTTGGAACTGCTATCCAATTTTTATTTGGACTGGTCATACAAAATAAATAAATGAATTAGATTATTTTTTTCTGAAGAATCGTTGGCTCTTTTAGTTAAAGGATGAAAAGTTTATTTTTAAGAGTAATCCACTTTAAATGAATTGATTTAAAGAAATATGAAAATAACTATGCGTTAGCATTGCATTTCTACATACTTGCTTGATTTTTGGAATGGCAAGAGCTTGATTTCTGGAATGACATTGGGTATAGCCTTCATCACCAATCTGAAATTAAGATCATTATTTACTTAGTTAGTTGAATCTTCATAAGTTCTCTAAATAATATATAAACAAGTATATAGATGCATTTCTAGATATTGAAATTGTTTTAAGAAGTAAAATGTTTGAAATAGCATTTTAAATTCTAAAGTGCATGATAAAACTAAGCAAACGTGAAAGAAAAAAAACTTCAAAATGAGCGACCATTTTCGCATGGCTTTAATTATTTGCATCGTCCAATCTTTTTTGCTCCATAAACTTATTTGTGGAAGTCAAAAAGAACACTGAGGGTCATGTAATTGTCATCGCATTTGAGAAAAAAAGTCATGTTCAGGCAAAAGAAATCAAGCATACAAATCGACTTGACTCTTCTGGTAAACATGAAGAGAGCAATTTGTAATCAACATATAATGTCTAAAGTGAAGTCACTCTGGTTGAAATCTTGTTTAATGTACTCCTTGACATCCTCCAGGATGCCAGCAGAAGCATCATAAAAGTATCAGATATATAAACAAATAAGGCATAAAATTAATACACAAATCTGTTGTGGGGTTGGCAAATAAAACCCTACTACATTTGCTTGCTTGGGTAAAAATACTGACAAAAAACGCAAAAGGCATACTGAAGTAGATATAAATTCTATTTTTTCTACACTTTATATTTATTCCACATTGTATTTATAAGCCTGTATGTATAAGCAGACGGAACATATAAATGGTAGAATAAATAAGTTGTTTGAAGAAAATAATCGCCAAGAAGATACCTACCAGTCATTTTTCCTTAAAACTCCTTGAACGAACAGAACAACCTTTCCCACAGTTTAAATTCTATAAATGATATAAGTTTTGTCCCTGCATCTAAAGAATTCTACTACATTTTGCAAATGTTTTGATCTTTATTTCGTTTTATGTTTTGTCGATAACAATCTTTTCGTTTCGAACAATTTAAATTTTATGTGAGTGGAATTTTCCAAAATATTGTTTGCAGAATATTAAGTTCAAAATTATGAAAATTTAAACTGATAAGTTTGGATGGTTATCCACTCAATGATTTAATAAAAGTAACAATATTATCTTTGAAATAATAATATGTATAGAGGCAAAATTTTTTTCTTCGTGTTGTTTCTCAAGACTGATCCCTTCATCGCACCTCTGGGGAGGACTAGTATTGAATTATTTGTAAAAGATAAACTGCGTCTTTAAGAAAAGAGATGCCATTGACACAGGTATAAATCTTTAGGACTGCTTTGAAGGTAATTTCCTATTGCTTATAATCGACAGTTAGGATCATTATTATTCCTCTGGTACAATTTAATCTTACTGCACCACTTCTTTTTAAATCTTCAAGCAATGTACTTTGAGATTTCAAAAAGTGATTATTGTTAGATGCAATACAAAAATTTAAATCTTATCAGAATTGTGTAAATAAGAAAATAATGTTCCATTCAGGCATTTAAAAAATTTAATGAAAAATTCGTTGGAAAGAAGTAACAACAAAGGCCTGAAAAGTTGTTCGTAAAAATTTATTAAAATAAAATATACAAGGAAAAAAGATAGATTATTTATTAGAATATAGATTAATAAAAGTGACGTAGAAATCCTAAATAATAATTTTTATAAAATTAATAATAAATAATAATAATTAATAATAAATTCAAAAATATGTAATGTCAAAAAAGTTGTTTTTACTTACATCGGCCTTAAATTTTGAATCGATACAATTTACTTTCCGGTCATTGGAAGAAAATTCTATGAAAGAAAAGGAAGAAAGTGTTTTATTTAACGATTTGTCATCACATCATAAAAAAAATTTGTATTCGTTTTTCAAAAATCTGTACCTTTAAAATAATATTTAAGAAACATGTGATTTGTGTACTTCTTATTACAAAGCCAAGTAGCACAGATATGAAAATAAATGCTTTTTTAGTAAAATTATAGTTTATGTAGTTTAATGGCTGTATTTTACAAAAGGAATAAATTTAATGACTTTTGCAAATAGCCATTAGATTTATTCTTATTATGAAATGCAATCACACAAATCGGAAATTCTAAATCTGAATCAGATATCCCCTGAAGTCGGTGGTAACATCAATAACGGACTTCGAATTTACACCGACTCTATCGAAAATAAAGAAAAAAATGGTAGCAGCTTTGTGTGTAAGGGCTAAAGACAACGCCACCCACACACGCGCTAGCAGGCTTATTTCAAAGAAAGCAGTCTTCCAATCCGTAATTTCCACGGTTTACAAAGAGGTGGAGTATGCTGTAACCCTCCTAATTGATCAAATATTTTAATAGATAAACAAACCAGCATTCAATTAGCAGCCAATTCATAAAACCGCAATAATATTGCTAACAAAATTTTCAAATTTTTATGTCTCTTTCCTTACATTAAATTGACGAACATGAAAGACAATGTTGGTTACATCGGAAACAAAGAAGCAGACTGGCTAGCTTAGGAACTAGCAGAAAGCGAAAATTGCCCTGAAGTGCTGTTAGAGTTATCAAAATTCCTACCAAAGTATTTATGAGTCAAAAGATGATGTTACCTAGCAGTGTTTTGGGATGATAGAGATATTAGAAGATTCAGTTATAACACCATTCCTAAAGTTAGTGAGGAACCAATCAACTGGAAATGAAACGAAATATTAATTTTTTTACAGGACACAGGGCTTTCATTCATTATCTTCTTGTATTCTTATTCAACCTAGTAGAAACAACATATTGTTCTTTTGAGTGAATATGCATCTTTATCCATAACATCTGCTCACAGCTTCTTGCCATTTGACCTACCCAGAGAGCAATATAAACCAGTCTGTTCCAAGGGATATTCATTAATGAAAGAGCAAGATGGAAGATCCACAACATACTTAATCTACTGCAAAAATGATGTCAATCTTTTCCATCCCGTCTCCATTCCCTTCAATCGTTGATAAAATACTTTTTATTCACACACTCAAGTTAAAATATATTTTTGAAAACTTGTAGTGGAAGGCATTTGATGTTAAAAGAGTTTTTTCAAATATTAATTCACTCATTAAATTAAATTAATTTATGAATTCTTATTATTTTAAATAAAATTTTAGCAGTTTGTAATGAGAATTGCAAAACCAAGCAGTAGATCGGCGGGTAAAATGCAAGAATTTCAGTATTTTTCACATGAAAGTAAAGAATGAGAGTTCAATTTTTGCAATGAGAAATTATAGATTACCATCAGCTTCATAAATTAGAAAAGAAAAAAAAAGGAAGTGAATAAATAAGTAACAAACAAAAGTAGTAGTCCAATGTCATATATGGAAAGAAAACTGGAAAATTGTAAGGAAATTCGCTTTTTATTTTGCCTCTTTATACTGTGATTCTGTTATATGTATATACATATTTATATAAAATGTAATTATTTAACAAAAATTACAATATATATATATATATATATATATATATATATATATA
>JAPMOQ010015927.1:8822173-8849309 GCA_026543055.1 Argiope trifasciata | reverse complement strand
AAAAAAAAAAAACCGAACAACTTTCATGGTTAAATGTTAAATGATACGGGATATAACTTATGTAATTGTAATATCGAGTGAATTGGTTCCAACGGATTTAAAAACAAAATGTTATTGTTGCTTCTTATGGCACTTGTCATAGACAAGTCCGCTAACGAAGTCAGCTATTTTAATACTAGAGAGTGTCCCTTACTTCCATAGCACCATCTAGGACCAAGAGTAAGTCTTAGCTACTCAAAAGCCCCTTTTTACAGGAGGGGGGGGGCGCATTCGCACTTCCCACAGATATAACACAGATGAAGAACAACCATGAAGACTCAAACCAGTTACGACCAGATCACGGAGAAGACTTGCTACGGCATGTCAGAACGAACACAAAAAAATAAAATGTATTTTTGTTAATTTTCGGTATCATTAAAAATGAATGGAAAAGATAAATCAGACCATTTTATTGACTGCGTCGATAAGAGCTACTTAAAAAGGAGATTGAAATTTACATGTAAAATGATTTGAATTGTCATATTTAAATAAACTAATATAATTTTCAAAAGGAAACTATTCTATAAAATAATAAATAATTTATATTATTCTAATTAATACTAATAGTTTACTTTACAATTTACTAGTTTGAACCCGGCGCTTTGCTGACGCCAAAAGAAACAATATTAAGTGCAATCAATCAATAATTTGGCAATGTTTTATCGAAATAAGATGAACGGTACGACAGTACACAAAATACAAACAAGCAAATATTCATTTTTATATATTAGAATTTGTGTATTCTTTTAGAAAACTTAGTAAAACTGTAAAATTTGGTGTTCTTTCAGAGTGGTAATGAAAGAAACTGTTATTATATCTTTAGATTCCTATAAAATTCTTTCGGAATTCTCTAGTTTAATTTCAGAAAATGTGATTAAAATATTTTCTTTCAAAATTCATTAAACATAGAAAATTTATTTATTCAATAAAATCGTTAATATAGTTAAAAAGATAATTTTTGAAACTTAAAATGGTGCAATATTATTTGTACTATAATATTTTTAGAAGTTACAGCGAAAAATCTAACATTTAATTAAATTTTTAAACCCCCAGGATTGGTCTCCCCAAAATTTTATCTCAGAATTTGTAATAAAGCTGCTACCTCTGAGAATGACTTGCATGACATTTGTGTCCAATAGTTATACAATATTAACTTTTAACTTGGATTTAGCATTTCTGTTGAATCTATTGTATCTTCTCTGCTAGCTATTTGGAGATTTATCCTTGGTAAATAGATGCGGTTGAGATCCAAACTTTTATTTTTGTATTTTAGATAAATTTTTATTATCTCTGAAAATGCTTTATTTACAAAGTGTGCATATAAATTATTACATACACAGTGATCTAAGTGCACAGATAAACAATAAAAATTACCACGCATTGGATATTTAATTTCATATAAGGAAGGGTTGAAGGATTAATATGAAACAATATTATTAAAAAAAGAAGCTGTTTTTATCTTAAACATATTACGCAAGTATATTTATGCTTGATGGTCTATTTTATCATATAAATCATTGGTACATTAAACTCCGCTGGAAATTCTTTGCGCATTTTTTTCCTTTTTGTAAGCCTAAGTATTTGAAATGAATTACATTTTTGCTTTAATGAATCTGAAGATTTTATCGTGTCATAGATCCGAAATTCTTTATTTTTTTAAAGAATATCTTACTATCAATTGGGGCTAGACTCTGAACCTAAACAAATATTTTAGAACTAACAACGATAAAGTCAAGAATTTTCAGAGGATGTAGAAATTCGTTTCAGAAGAGGTTGAAGTAAAGGTCAAAGGCAAGGTTATCATGATAATTATATAAACTCTGATAAAATATGTTGTACAATAATTGTAAGTATATAACATTAGGAAATGTTTTTTGTGAAATTTTTGAGTGTTAATGATAGTGACTTTAATTCTGATATATGAGTTATAGATATTGGATGGTTATGAGTTTTAATACCTTAATAACATTTTTGCTAGTTATATTAAGCTCTCTAAGTCTTAATAATTTGTTTGTTTCAAATTGAAAAACAAATTTCTCTAATATGTAGAAAATACACCATTTCTTGTTTCAATAGTTTTTTTTTTTTTTTTGCTATGGTTTTACCAAAAAAGGTCATGCCCCATCGTCGTTTTTTAAATGGAGTTTTAAGCATAATTATCCTGCTGAAAAACTGTTCACACAGTCCTTTCATTCACAGCAACATCTTAAATTACTAGTTATTTGTGATGAAACGAATTGGAGAAGTTACAAAAAAATGTCTCTTTTCGCTAGAAATCTTTTATCAGGATGCTTTAGTTTTGGTTACATTCACATGAAATTCAAATCGTCTAATTTATTTATTTACTCAGATTGCAATGTATTTAAAATTAAGAAGCAAGTTTATAAAAATAGATATTTCTGGTAATCTATCAAAAATATTATTATAAGCTTATTATGAAATCTTCCAGAAGGCGGCTCTTGGAAAGTGGATATTTCATTAATGTGGTGAAGGATATTCAATGACGCCCCATAATACAATTTAGAGTTCATTATATTACTTTGGTCGTTTTGATGACACAATGCTCATAAGTAAGAAACCGAGTGAGTTTCTTCCTCAGGAATTTATCTCATATTTTTCAATTAAATTCTAATTTCTCCCCTCCTTGCCTAAAATTATGGACCTTAGTTAAGGCCTCAAATGACACTGAAGAATAATAATTACAAAATATAGATCTTTATAGTGTATGTAACATTTTTATTACATCTATCTTGTAACAATTTTACTAAATCTATCATGTAACATTTTTACCAATCGTTATGTTAGCTATCAATTCAAAACACCTTTAAATTAAAAAAATAGACACAGAACTACAGTAGTAGTCACAAAACAATATACAGAATTTCATTGATTAAACTCCATTCGTTTATAAGTTGTTTGCAAGTGAATGTGCAGTCGTTGATGGGAAGTCTGCTTTAATTTTGGCGATAGGTCTGTTCCATTGTCATTACTGTCCGTTCCTTGAAATATAATTTTTAAATTCTTCGTTCATTTTTAAATTCTTATTAATGAATTCTAGGTCGTCCTTTGTTTTCATTCATTTGGGGCTCATCAACTATCTTGAATAACGTTTCAATTCTCGACTTAAGATCATTCATTGTATAGTAATTTCCGTTTTTGTGCTTACTCTTTGAAAATTTATACGAAGAGCTTAATCATAAAATATAGTTTTTAACATGTAAACCTCTAAATTTAAAACGATAGAGTCTAAAATTTGTAGAGGCCATTTGTCATCTATTCCATAATTTGGTTATTCGGAGCTTTCCATATGCTACCAATTTAAATAATTACTTACAATAAATTTGATTTTAATTAATTGAATCAAAGATGGGAATTATGTTATGACAACATAAATCCTATATCAATGCTATTAGCATAATTATGCTATGATAAGCTTGCGATAGTGGCAACTGGAAGTCATTGGCAAAAAGCTGGTTCACCCTGAATATAGTGTATATACGTTAAATTTCTTAGATGTTCCATGTTTACAATTCCAATAAATTTTCAGATATTAAAGTCGTACTTTTTTCATTGTATTTCATATGTTCTGTTCATGGGACCTATGAACAAAACAAGGACTACTTCATGGACCTATTCTATAGAAACAGTCACTCATCATACCGCTGTAAAGATAAAATTTACATAAATATGCGGCTCATTTATCTTTTAAATTTTTCAGAATTGTAACTGCACCTTTTTATTCTTCTTTAGCTTTAGACAACAGAAAATCTGGATATTAAATATTTGATGAAACAATAAAAGTGATTTGAACTTTGGACCGCAATGTAATCTATTTTTAAAAATTTAACAAAAAGATGTTTTTTTTAAATTACAAAATTAAGGAATAATTTGCATGACTATTAAGTTAATATCATTAAAAAGACCCTATTTAAATTTTGGAAGAATGGGAGTTTTGAGTTTCTAATCCAAAATCAATAAAATAAAAGGTAAATAATCTCTTACCTTTGCTGCCACGGGTTCATCGATAAAAACATCTCTGTAAATATGGTTTGAAGAAAAAGAGTGCAGTTTCGGTGTAATCCTTTTTTATTTTTTCTAGGGCACAGACATAATATGATAATGAATAATATTTACATGCATTATTTACAACGCGCTTATATGATCATTAATTTGGCCATCCTCCGACGTTTAACAATGCGTCGGTCTCGTACAAAATCTCTTAAGCATCTGAAAATCTGGCGGAAGGAATATCTACTGACGTCAGCAGAGCGCGTGGGCGCCAAGGTTACAACATATGAATCTGCTGACTCACGTTTTCCAACATCCTCCCACCTTTGAGTTTCAATTACAGGAAACTCAAACATAAATTCAAATTAATTCAAATAACAAATTCAAATTTCAAATTAACAAGAAAAATTTCTGTTACTAAAATACAGATATCAAAATAATTGAATTAACAATATGTTTAAATTAACGAATATAAACCAAGAAAATATTACAATAAAGAGAATATATCAAAGTAACAAAATATTTGCAATAATCACGATAAACCAAAGTATTATTCAAAATTAGTTATTTAGTACTGAATGTGTTTCAATTAGTCCATAAATGTGTATAATGTAAAAGTTCAGTTCTAAAAAGAGTTCTTCTAAAAAAGAAAAAGTTCAGTTCTAAAAAAAGTTTATAACATGAGTCTCTTAACCTTTTTTAATCTTCTACCATACCTAGAAGTTGGTTCATCAAGTTCAGCTTTATCATGAGAATCACTTTTAGGTGTGCAGGAATCATCACAAGGAAAGTTATTCTCTCGTGTTTCACAGGTTGTAACAGTTCTTTTTGAGATTCACTAATTTCTAAAGGATACTGCCTCAACGTTGGACGTAGGACTTCTCCACCTTTGGTTTTCAGTTTCACAAATCTGATATGTCCATCGGGCGATTTGAAGATTTCGATAACTTTACCTAATGGCCAGTCCATTCTTTTTACGTTGTCAGAGGATATCAAGACAACTTCGCCTAATTCAATGGATGGTGAAATTCGTGTCTTTTTCTCATATTGTCTCAACTGTCCTAAATATTCTGAGCGAAAACGTTTTCTCAGGTCACTTCGAATTGTTTGTCGATAAATAAATCTTCTATTCAGGGCTTTAGAGTCCAGAAGATCTAGTTCAGGTGTACCGATTTCTTTAACTTCCTGCAAAAACATACAAGGAGTGAGAGGTTCTAGATCATTAGGATCATCACTTATATAAGTGAGTGGTCGACTATTGATGACACTTTCACAGTCACACATGATGGTAGTCAGTTCTTCGAAGTTGAGGGACGTCTGACCTAGAACTTTACGTAGTATTCGTTTGACCATCCCGATCAAGCGTTCCCAAAACCCACCCCACCATGGAGCAGACGGAGGGATGAATTTCCAGTCTATCTTGTTGACTGTACTGTATTGAATTATCTTACTCCAATTGATCTTTTTGATTAGGTTGTTTGCACCTACGAAGTTAGTTCCATTATCCGAATATACAATCGTGGGTCTTCCTCGACGAGCCACAAATCTTCTGAACGATTGAAGAAAACTTTCTGTAGATAGTGAAGTGGTCAGCTCGAGATGTATAGCTCGATATACTGCACAGGTATAGATGACAATCCAGGATTTCTGATTATTCTTTAAATAAAGAGGACATGCGAAATCTACTCCTGTAATTTCGAAGACAGAAGCAGCTCTGAGACGGTCAACTGGCAATGGAGCTGTTGGAGTTTCTATTGGTCGTGCGTCAAATCTCTTGCAAGTAACACAGTTCTTGACAACTTTACGGACAGTCTTTCTGTATTTCAGAATCCAGAATTCTTCTCTGAGGTTTCTCATCACTATTTGAACACCTGCATGGCCTAGAGAACAGTGTTTCCAGCGAACAAGTTTTTCAACTAACGAATGTTCACAGGGTAACACGATAGGAAATTTAAAGTTCTTTAAATCTTCCTTTAATGAGAGTCTTGTCTTAATTCGCAAAAGTCCCTATTCATCTTCTATGGTGGAATCTAAATCTCGTAAGTCAACAGTTAGAGAGTCACTTTTTATTTTCCATTTTAAGCCTAACACTGAAACGGATTTCTCTTCTATTAAATCAGATTCTTCAAAAGGGGTATGCTCCCACCCTCGCAAATTAAATTTTGCTGGGCCAAGTATTTCCTGTGACTCTTCAATGAACTTTATCAGTTCTTCTTTACTGTCCACACTATGGACACAATTGTCCACATAAAATGATTTCAGAAGTTTTAGGGCTGTTTCTTTGTAGACAGGGGGAGCATTTTTCAAATGAAATTCAAGAGTGGCTCCTAGTAAAAAAGGGCTTGAGGTTATTCCAAAAACAACTCTCCTATGCTGAAAGATTCTTAACTGCTCTTTTTTCCCTTCCTGCCACCACAAAAATTTTAAATAAGGCCTATCCTGTTCATGGAGCTCAATCTGCAAAAATGCTTTTTCAATATCGGCAATAACTCCGTATTTTCCCATTCTGAATCTATTTAGGAGAGAGGGAATTAGCTCTACCAAATTGGGCCCCTTTTCTAAACAATCATTAATTGACGGTGAATTTTTATCTCTGGCAGAGCCATAGCCATCGAAGACTGGCCTAATCTTTGTCGTAGAGTTTTCTTTAAAAACAGGACGGTGAGGTAAATAATGTTCTGGTTCTGAGCTAGATACTTCCTCAATAATACCCTGATCTAACCAGTCATCAAAAATGGTTTCATATTCTTTAATTTTCCCCAATTTCTTAAGAGATTTAATACAATTAACAAGTCTCTTTTCGGAAATGTCCTTACAATTCGTTAATGGGGGATGACCCTCCACCCAAGGCAAACGCACTTGATACCTCCCTTCTTTGTTTCTACTAACAGTTTGGGAAAAATGTTTTTTAGCCGCTAATTCTATTTCTTCGCGAGTTTTATTTTGACTCGGTTCACAAATTCCAAGTGTATCTAATCGGCATAAATCAGAAATGTTTACGTCATTAACGTGACAGGATAGAACAGTATTTGTGCTGTCCTGTTTTTCTATTTCATTCGTCTTTCCCATCAACGTCCAACCTAACCTAGTTCCTACACATACTAACCCTGAACTAAGCTCCTCTACTCTCCCAGTTAACAGCTTACCCGCAACATCTGCCCCAATTAGCAAATGAATCTCTAAAGGAGATGATTTATACAGTAATTGATCATCAGAAGAATGCGATACATCAGTTAAAAATATCTTCTTAGATTTAAGATCTTTTACATAGGGGAACAAATTTATTCTCGAAATATTGGAACAAATTGTTTCCTGATCTAACACTTCAAAATTACAATGGTAACTGTTATCTACATTACTTAAATGAACCAAATATTTTTTATGGCTCTCAGACTTTTCTAAACCCCCAAATAAAGAATGTAAAATAGATTCCTCATTAATTACCTCATATTCCATACTTTCTGCTGCATATTTTGACATGTATGACCTTTCTGACCCGCTGTCAATTAATACACGAATGTTTCTAGTTTTATCCTTTCCGCGAATTTTAACCACTAATGTTTGTAAATAAACTTGCCGCATGCATGTTTTATTAGTTAAAGAACTCTCCGCAACAATTTTATCTTCCGACTTCCTTTCCTTATTTTTATTTTCCGAAAACTCATCATTACCTTTACACATTATAGACAAATGATTCCCTTTACATATTGAACAATTAAATGTATGCTTACAAAAACGAGCAATATGTCTAGGTTTAGATTTTAAACATCGGAAACAGACTCCGCGATTTAAAAGTATTTCCTTCTTTTTCTCGAATGTTAAACTCTTCGCGAACCTACAATCCTCTTGGTTTAAATGCGACTTATCGCAAAAAGCACATTCCTTATACTTCGATTCAGCTGAATAAGTGTTTCGTCTAGTAGAGTTGTTAATTAAATCAGTGGCTGATGGTCTGGACCTTGGATTATTTTCTCGCGAATGACTAATAGGTTTTTTGTTATGGTTATCTAAATCGAAAGAGGAACGGGCAACAACTAATTTCTGTTCGGATTCTATTTCTTGTTTAAGAAAATTTAACAAATGTGCTAGCCTATCATTTCCTGTAGATTCTGCAGTTAATTCGCGTTGAGTGCGCTCATAAATTCTTAGTAGATCTTGTGGGAGGCAGGATTCCACTAAAGGGAAAAGCAAAATAGCAGAAAAATCATCTTTAGCTACTCCTAACGTTTTCAGCGACCTTAATTGGCCCTCTAAAGTATCATAAAGTTTCACTAGTGAATACTTTTGGCCTTGAGGGTTAGCGTTATTTATTACAACTGAAAGTAATTCTCTAACATAGACTTCTATCAACAAATCGTCTCTTCCAAAACGCTGCTTAAGAGCTGTTATGGCTTCATCGTAATTTCTACCAGATGGGGGAAAAGATTCAACAAGCATTCTGGCCGGCGAGTTTTTTACTGTCGCTTGCAATAGGTATTGAAATTTGTCATCATCCACTATTTCGGGGTCTTCGTGGATTTTTTAAAATTTTCCCCACCATGGTAGAAATTCCTTTAAGTTGCCATTAAACTGACTTAATACAATTTCTGGTAACTTTATTTTTCTACTACCATTTATGCAATTGTTGGAAGTGTCCTTCGTTATATTTTCTTCGCGTTTTGGTTCTTCAAGTAAATTCAAACGCCTTTCTAGTTTCGTTTTTGTTTCCAAATATTTCTCTTCATAATCTATGATAACTACGCATTCTTTATCAAACGTTTGTTGTGTACATGTTTTATCCTCTTGCATAATATTTAAAATTTTAGAATCTAAATCTTTAAGGTCTTTGTATTTTTGTTCTATAAGAACAATCTGTGCCGCAAGAATATCTGTATCCTCAATTTTTTTCTCTAGTAATTCTGATGCTTTATTCAGCACTCCTTAAGGAGCTGTCCTTAAAGGAGCTCTTAATTTTTTAATGGCGTCTATATCCATCTCAAATTAGAAAATTACGCAAATATGTTTGCGAAAATTTTTCAATCTTATAAATGCACTCTCAATCTCAAATAAGAATATCCCGGCAGGGATGCCAGATTTTGAGTTTCTAATCCAAAATCAATAAAATAAAAGGTAAATAATCTCTTACCTTTGCTACCACGGGTTCATTGATAAAAACATCTCTGTAAATATGGTTTGAAGAAAAAGAGTGCAGTTTCGGTGTAATCCTTTTTTATTTTTTCTAGGGCACAGACATAATATGATAATGAATAATATTTACATGCATTATTTACAACGCGCTTATATGATCATTAATTTGGCCATCCTCCGACGTTTAACAATGCGTCGGTCTCGTACAAAATCTCTTAAGCATCTGAAAATCTGGCGGAAGGAATATCTACTGACGTCAGCAGAGCGCGTGGGCGCCAAGGTTACAACATATGAATCTGCTGACTCACGTTTTCCAACAGGGAGATTCATTTTGGTGTCGTAATATTTTCAGAAGGTATTGCGGAAAAAAGTCAAAAATTCTTTTCATTATTATTTAATTAAAATTACAGTAACATTTCAAAAAAAATGATCCGATTTGTAAATTGTTACCTCTCAATTCAACCATATATGTGTAAAATGTTGTAGCTATAAATCAAAAAATCTGTTCGATGGAACACTAACACACATATATTTATATTTAATATTAATAAAGATAAAGAAGTGAATGATCCATTGCCAGCTTTGTCACCGGATTTGTATCATACCAATTTATATAATTCAAATTATAATAATTTCTACTCTATAAATTAAATATTGATAAGCATTTAAACAGTTGTTTCCTAGTGTAGTTAGTTTTATGCTAAGAAAGAAAATTTTACAGACAACTCTGATGGGTGTTAAACATGCCAAATCAATTAGCCTGCCTTTATCGACAAAATTATGCTCATTTGGAAACTAGGAGGCAAATGTGGTCACAATGACGAAAACAAGATCGAAATACTAGAATTTGGAGATTAGATCCATTAGTCCACGAATTAGGATGTTTTTTTCTAGAACTTTCTTTGTTAAGCATTGGAAACTATAAGATTCGAGAGACACGGTGGCAGTTGATCATGAGCGAATTAGCTAATCAGTATCGAATTAGTAGTGAGTTGTCTATATTACTCAAGCAAGTAGATTGTGGAGAATAATAGACTTTCCAGAGACATGAATCATTGTGGGTAGTCTCGTCTACTAAATTCTCCCTGGAAAATTAGTGCTATTAGAGTAATTGTCTATCGATTTTCTGCTTGTAATTTTCTGCTGTGATTTTCTGCTACCATAATCATTCTTCTTGCATATACTCTCTCTTTGTTTTACTGTCAGAATTCATATCTTCATGCAGATAAAAGCATTATTATTCGTATTGAGGCTGTTGGACTGTATCACCGTATATCCAGGATCATCAATTGTAGGTTTTCTAGATAAAATTTTTCAGTAATATTAGAGTCAGAACTCGGTTTGTAATTTTGAGTTCCATGGTACTGATATGATCTCAAGCAAACATGCCTGAGAACTTTGAACTAATTACTTTCTACATTGAAAAAAAAAATAGAAGCTAAACAAAAGCAAAGGGTTGATAAAAAATACTTGAAGATTTGCGATCTTATAACGAAAAAAGGATAACTGAATAAAAAGAGAAAAAGAAAGCAATCCGTGCTTACAAAAAAGATTAAATTGTTGGGGTGAAAATAATCTTAGAAATTCGGCAGAATGAAAAATCATGTTGACAGATGTACAAGAAGAATGAAAGAAAATGCCAAAGATGTGATAGGAGAAACTGAAGAAATGGCGAAAACAAGTCGTAGAAAGTTTTGCTGTTTTTTATGGAACTTGTCAATGGACAAGCCCGCTGTTATGAAAGCTATTTAAGCCGATAGGGTGCGTCTCTTGTTTTAGTAGCGCCAACTGGAGCCTGGTGTGCGACATCTCCACTCACTGATCCCTCATTCTTTAGTGCAACCCCTTTTTACAGGAGGGCACATTCACACATCTCACAGATAGAAGAGAGGAAGAAGAACCATGCCTGAACCGGGACTCAAACCCAGTAAACCAAGATCATGGGGGAGACACATTACTTGTAAGCCAGGACGCTGAAAAGTCGTAGAAGTAAGAGATGAAAACAGAACATATATCAGTGTCGTTGGAAAAGGGCATAGTTATTCAGAGGACGAACAAATTGTGGCAAGAAGATTACATACAAGGAGAGGGCCAAATGATTACAAGAAAATTAACTTGTATTACTCTGGATAAAAATTTGCGAAAGCTCTTCGAATGAAATTCCTGATGAAGAACTGAAATCTCTCGTAAGTGGCGAGGGAAAAAATTGACATTACTTGGCCAAGTCTGTTTGTGATATCTCGTGTTTGATATTAAAAGTCACAAGAAGACAATGTGACTATTAAAATCAAATTTGATTCAGATGTTAACGAGATAGCTCGTTTGCAAGTATCCTATCATTTTCTTGTGATTTGTTTCTGGTATATTCTACGTGACTGAAAGCATCGATCCCTATTTTCTCGATTTGGATTTCCATCAAAAACCCAGCTTTACTGTGGACCTAAAGAAGAGAAAGATGCTGACAGGAAATGAGGAGATTCCTGATATGATCATGTTCTGATACAGAGGAGCTGAATTCCTTTGTTTCAATGCAATATACCTCGTCGAAAAGGAGCATTTTTCGCAAGGGCAGGTGTGCTCTCTTTTAAAAAACCCTGTATCAGGGGCTCGGGCAAGTATAAAAACGTGACGGAAAACTTTAGAAAGACGAAAAAACTTTAGAAAAAAATGAATAGACAGACAAAATTTAAACTAAAAAAAAACTTTAGCGACGGCAACGCTAGATTTCTGGTCAACAAGGGAGATTCAAGAAATTCCAAGGCTGGAAGATCCTAGCATTCTGAGGAAGAAAATTAAGAAATGAATCACACTTGGTCAACTCAGCTGCTGGGTGTAAAACAGGTCAATTTTTTTATGCATTTCGAATTAGAATAATTATTCCAACTCGATGAGCTAAACTTAATTTTATCTTTCTTGGCTTAAAGTATTTGTAGTTGAAAAGCGAATACAACCTACTCAATCACCGGATTTGAATCAAATGAATTTTTAATGATGCTTTTGAGGCTCGATAATCATATAAATTTCTTTATAATCCTTTATATGAACATGAACACTTTAGTTTAGTTAATTAACGTCCCGATGTAAAGCAACACTAGGGCTATTTTGGGACTGACTTCGTAATTTTGATCTGCGTTCAGGTGACAAGGAAGACGCCTGAGCTGGCACCCCCTCTCCACATCTCACCAGCGGATAAATTTAACTTGCAACAGACCACTTCACAGAACAGTTCGGTAGAATTGGGTCTCATAAGCCAAGATCTTACCAGTAGAACACCGCGGAGCCATGAACATGAATACTATCGATTAAAAAATAAGATTAATTGGTATGAAGAAGATTTATGTTTATTAGTTTGTATGGAAAAATGATAACAAGAATTATAAGATTAATTTGTATGAAGAAAATTTTTGTTTATTAGTTAGTATAAAAAAAGGATAACAAGAATAATAATAAATAACAAGTTAGTATGAAAAAAGGATAACAAGAATAATTTACATTAGAAATAACCCAAATATGTTGAATTCAGATACAAAAAAATTATATTTTATCTGAATTATTCCAACATTCAAACTGCAAATTTTCATAGATTTTAAACAGTTTTCATTACTGTGTTATATAAAATAGGCCAAATCAAAATAAGAGGAAAATGAAACAATGGCAAAAAATTAGAAAGAATGTTTTTTTTTTTGTTCCTAAGATCAGTTTCCACCTAAATATAAGCGGGAAAAAACTAATTTCGTCTTTTCTTTTTGAATGTTTATTTTCGGAATATGCTTCATTTTTTTTCGTAGTTTCGAATAAATCGAATGACCGTGTTGAAGCAGTTAATTCTCCGTCTTTATTCAAGATATGACATTCAAGCGTGATATAAATATGAATTATGTAGGCTTGTTAATTGCGAAGAAACGAGAAATAATTGATGCAGCACATTAAATTCTATCTTTAGTAAACGTATTTTAAACACAGGTGTACCAAGAATATAATCATCCAGTAGCAAGCATCTTAATTTCTTGAACTGGAATTTCCAGTTTTGGGCAAATATACTCTGATGAATAACTTATTGAAAATCGATCAAATGAAAGCAATCTGCTTTGTATTTGTGTTTAACTAGCAGATACACCCTACAATGCTAGAGATGAAATTATTTTCATGCTTATTACTTCACTTGCTCCATGCTATTTATTTTCATGCATATTACTTCACTTGCTCCATGCTATTTATTTTCATGCTTATTACTTCGCTTGTTCCATGCTATTTATTTTCAAGCATATTATTTAAATATTCAAATATTTCTTTCGTAAAATTCATATTGAAACGTTTTCCATACTTTAAAACTGGCGATTTAAATTTGAAAAGCTTGTAGTATTAAAGCTATTTATATTAATGCTTAAAGTTATGATAAATCAAATCTAAAAGCTTTAGCTTATTTTGAACATAAAAATTCTAATATATAAATTATTAAAATGTGGAAAAACTTTTTATCAACTGCAAATTTAATTTCCATATTAAAGTCAGAAAATCTGCTGCATTAGCAATTTTTCATAGTTCTTTTGAAAAAATTGCAAATCACTCCAAATTTAAAAAAAAAAACTTCAGAAAGCATTCTTAAAAGTATATATTTATAATTATTATAGAGTTATAAAAACGAACAATGTTAGCGCCGAATGGAATATTTGTTTACAGAATCAAGAATGTAAGAACAGACATTTTGAGCCATGAATTTAAATCGCCAATAAATTTCTTAAACTGAATGGTAAAATTTAGAATTAAGTTTTTTAAATACCAGAGCAGTTCTCAAAACAAAACAAACACAACATTTCTCAAATCATGTTTCCAGATAAAAGAGATATTTTTCTGTGTGAAAAAAAAATTAACAATAAAATAAATCGTGTAGCAGTTGCATTACTCTATTTTTTTCTTTTGGATAAAAGATGGCGACTAATTAGATATGTATCTCACAGTGCATTGCGATTAATAATTGTTAATATAATATTATGTTTATTGTTAATATAATATGTGATGCTGTTCTGAAGGTTTGCGCGTGTGAATATCTTGTCTTGACTTCGTGTTTAGTGTGAAATGTGATGATTAAAGAAATGTTCCCGAGAATATGGGTCCTCTTGCTTCCACTGCATGGATAATAATGATTTTCCTCCTACCAAAATCTTAAATATCTCTTTTTATCGTATTTTGGCTCATTTAAATTTCATTCATTAAATAAACCTTAAGCTTCGCTATCTTGTTGTTTGGCAAAGCAATACCACTCATATCAATAGAAAAAGTAGTTTTCTACGTAATGAAAAAATAACAAAGAAAGAATTGCAGAAACTCTTTTTTATGCTTCATAATATTTATGAACAAAATTTCAAGAAAATCTATTTGTTTTGGAGTTTTATGTAGAGCAAAAATTTATACGGCACGATTTGTATTTAATACCTTAACCATGATATTTTAAATAATTGTCTATTGATTAGATTTTCTGATCTCGAAATCTATTGTTTCGTTTCAACCAAGTCCTCGCTGAACACTTGATATGTATATGAATTATTAGTAATTTTTGTGCCAAATTATATCATCTAGGTATAATTTAATTTTAGATCATAAGTTTTAAATTAAATAATAATTCGACACCTGAATCTTTTCGGACATTGCTGAGAAGTTAATTTCGTCGAATATCTAAACGAATCATAAATACCATTTGGAGCGCAACTTCATCCGTGGGTTTATTTCATCTAAAGTTTGCCAGTTATTACAACCAAAATTGAATTCATCCGATATTTACCCAGAACATTGGGGGAAAGTTCATATAATAAAAATCAACTTTGAAATGTATAAACAGCAAAGGTAGCTGTCTAGAAGTGTTGGACAGATAAGGGGTTGCATTTAAATAGAGTTTTTTAAAAATGTCATTGATCTATTTAACAACTAAATAAATGTGCAAAAAATTAAAACTTTATGAATCGTAAAACATTACATACCCGTTCCTATTTGCTTTTTTGCGCTTGTTCACATCCTAGTTCTTATTTGCATTGCTATGTTTATTTAGAGAACCACCTTCAGAGGTATGCAGATTGTGCCGCTGTACAGGGCGTAAGGCGTATGCGGGCGACAATTTTTTTATCGCAAATTTCAAAATTTGTAAGGTTGGTTTCTGATTGGAAAAAATAGAAAGGAAAGCGAGCTGAAAATTGCCAAATATATCAGAACCAAATGAGGTAAAGATATTCTTTTTTTTTTCTTCTGTGCATTGAGATACGAAACAACAGTATGTTATCTACCGTTTTTAATCCATTAGGATACTTTATTTTCGAGAAGTATTATGAATATACACTACGTAAAAAATAATTTCGTTGGATAGACCAGATCTAGTGATAATAATCTTCGAAATACTAAAATTTTTAATGTATTTATATGATTCCTGTATTATGATTACTTTTTATAGCTTAACTACTTCTTCTTAATTTGTATAAAAATAAATTTGCATTAATTTTGGCTCCAAAAATTTTTCCAAACTTTTTTTGCTGTTAAAATTGTCTCGGATATAAAATGAGTTTACACTCAGTCATTTATAATCATCTTTCATTAAAATTAGCGAGAAAAATCATTTCTGCGCTCTCAACGTTAAATTCTTCAACTCAGAATAAATAAATCTGTTACAATTTAATATTGTTACGAATCTGTGATATTGCTTCCCAGCACGATTAGTTTCATCGTAAAAAAGTCGGTTTTACTGTGAGCTCTGTTGGATGCTGATCAGATGTCGAATCAGAGGTTCCAGAACTTGGTGACTATTCGGTGATTTTGGCAAAAAAATAGATAATACTGGAAATTTCAAGAATTTTAGTGATTGAGCCTATAGGAACCGAGATATGCCTGATTTCTCCAGAACCTTCTCTTTCCACCTCCTTGAACTGCAAAAAGCCAGCAGTCTGAAGCCAAAGTCAGTCTGGAATTGAGTCGTGTATCGACTTGCCAAAATATTCCACAGGGAATTGCTGGATCAATCCAGCGATTGCTGAATGAGCTGTGTGCCGAATCCTGGTTTTCATTGTAAAGTAGCATCTAATCATGTGCAGTGCAGTCAGTCGTGTAGTCGTGAGTTTGCAGTTGAATACAGCTAAAACAGAATAGGAGACAGTGGAGAATTGCAGGTATATGGAGAGACCAAAGAATGAAGCTTCGAAGATCCCCTTTTCCTGCTGAATTCTGTCTGGCTGCTTTGTGTGCTGTGGTTGTTTTTACAATGTTTATCACTTTTTGTGGGCTACTGTTTGCTTTCAGTGTCCTGCATTGCATTGCCAGTACTCGTCTCATCTGCATATTTGTCTTCTGTGTAATCTTGACTGCGCGTTTGATAAAAGCCATCGTTCGTTATTGGGACCTGTTCATTGTTTTCACACCATACGCCTATTACGATTGATCCCGGTAATTTACGGTCTTAGTGGATTTGAAATTCCGTAACAATATTCTGGTGGTTACCTTACTTCAAACTGAACATATTTTAAACAAAATGACGAAGGGTAATATATCCATGGAGTAAAAAATATATTTTACCATATGGATAATCTTAGAAGATCTTTAGAAACTGGAAATAACTCAAAAATTAATTTTTAAAATTTGTAAACTGCAATGAAAATAAGTCAGAGAAATTTCTTAGTTTTACTGATGAAAGTAAATAACAGAAATTGTTTTTTAACAGTTGTAATAACTCATGTGAAACTTCATGAATCAAAATGTAGCTTTGAATCGGAAACAGTTTACACGATTATAGTGAACTTACACTTATTTAATTAACAATTTTTCTTCAGGAAAACATTCAGATTATAAATTCGCAAGTGTTTTATGCTTTTTTCGAGTCAGATGACTCTTTATTGGAGTGACCTACATAGATGAAGAATTTCAATATAAAACATAATTTAAAATTAAACATATTGCATTCGCAGATTATTGCTTTTAAGTAACTATTAACAATATAATTATATTATTATTAATTATTAACAATAATATTATTAAGTTTATTACAGATTTAAATATATTAGAAAGCTTTAAATTGTTGATAAAATTGAAAAAATAATTTTAGAAGTATATAAAGATTTATTTATCCTTCATGGCAACAGCAGAAACTTCCATTCGAGTTTTGCAATATTGTATACACATGGATTTTTTTTAGTTTAGCTACATTAACTTCCCGTTTTAAAGCAACACAAGGGCACTTTTGGAACGGGCCTCGTAATTTTGAACCGCGGTTAGATGACGAGGATGACCCCTGAGTTGGCACCCCCTTTTCCACATCGCACCACGCCAACGGGAGGATGTTTTCCCTGCAGGGATTAACGTGCAACAGACCCACTCAAACAACGGTTCTTTGGTGGAATCGGTTGTCGAGCCTGAAACCCTTCGGTTATGAAGCAGAGCTTTTATCACCAGGCCACCACGGTCTTCTGTATACACATGGAAATAAATCGCAGTTTACAGGATGTTAAAGATAACAATAACAGAAAAGAATCATTTTCATGTTTCCTAAGAGATTTTACTTAGTTATTCAATATTTTATTTACTTATTTTTTGCAGTATTGTCCACAATAAGTAAAGAATGAAATATACTTCAATATAAACAATTTTCTTGGATAAATTCATTCTCTTTGTCCAGTGACAATCCAATTACTTTTTTTAAACAATACTTTTAAGTAATTTTAACATAGTGATTAAAATATGAGCTCTCTGCATTTTATAATGCTTTTAGCATTAAGATTTTTTTTTTTTTTTTTTTTTTTTTTTTTTTTTGCATTTAAAGGCTCTCTGCATTTTTACATAATTGGGATTAGAATTATTCTACTGACATATCTATGTATTTTAACAGAGGTAGAAACAGATAATATTCATTTAATTCTTAATCTTAAAAAATAAAAATAAAAAATCATAAAATGTATTAAAATGCTAATCTAATTCTCCCCTTTTATTAAAATAAGGCCTCATAATATGCATTGGCATGACTGCAAAATGCCTGCATCCTCCAATCTATGTTATTTAATCTTAGTCATAAATTTTCTCATTGTAATCGAAGAAATTAACGCAAATTAACAGCGTTTCTGGGAAATAATCGTTAGTACTGAATGAACTAAAATCATGAAGATTGCCCCGCCATCTAACGAATATTTTCTAAACTATTTCTTTCATCTTTTTGATCCTCTATTCTTCCATGATTTTTTTTTTTTTTCCAAATTTATACATTAATGAGTTATAATACTTGTTACTAAACTACTCAGTTTATATTCAGCGAATGATATTAATGGTTCTTATGATTGTCCATATTTTATTTCTGTGACTAAATCGATTAACAGCAGCATGAATAATAATATATAAAGATATTGTTCTTTTTTTTTTAGCAGAATCGCTCACTTCAGATTTTTATTTTTTATTTTTACTGAAATAGTTCTTATAAAATATTTTACATAGACAAATATTTTTGATTAAATTATTTTCAAATCAAGAAGATAGACGTATTTATTCTTATAAAAAATCAAACGAACAAGGCATTAGAAAAGAAGTATATCGTTATAAAAAGAAACAAAAACCCTAAAATCACAAAACATAAATTTAATTTCCAAATTATAACCAACTTTAACGTATGACAAAATAATTTGAAAGCACGAAACTATCGATTAATGATGTTTTCTAATAATATTTTTTTAGAAAAAGAAATATAATTCAAAGCAAGAGAAAGGGGGGAAATGGTGAAAAATTTATATTAAACTTAGTTACATAACTTCAAATTTACAAGTTAATAATCTAAATTTTCTAGTCATGTCTGAAATTACATTGAAATGAAAAAATATTCTTTTAAATAAAATTAAATTTTAAAAAAAATGTCAATTTGCATCAGTTACAAAATATGTGAAATATTTTATGTTAAATATGGCAGTTAAAAAGTCATAATTTAAGTGATAAATGTTGTTTTAAATACAATCAAAAAATATTTTTTGTGAAAGAATTCACAATTAAAATTTTTGGAACTAATTTAGTAAGTAATAAAAAAATGTGTATATAAAATATATTCCAAAGTGTTAGAGGAAATTTTGATGTTGGAAAACAGCATATTTTGCATGCAATATCTGTATTCAAATCTTTAAAGATGTAAATATTTGTTTATAATATTTTTGGTTTTAATAGTGAAAAATTATCAATAAATACTTTTCATGCAAATCAAATATGTAGATAAAGGATTTTTGCATTCTGTTTTATAATTTTTATTCTTTCTCCTCGTCCTTTCATAATTTTAATGAAAAATATAAACAATAATTTGCAATTCTCTCCATCTCATCTTTAAAGCCATTTTATTTTACATTAATAAACAAAAATGTAAAAAGAAAAAGGTTTTAAAAGCACAATTTTACAAAAAAGAGCAAAATACTTTACCTGCTGTAAGCGAGTGGTGCTGACTATAGAAATATTCTAAACAAATTGGAAATTTAATCATATTTATGATGCATTTTAATTTTTACTATAGTATTTCTAATAATATTCACTCTACCCAATAACTGATAGCAAATAAATAAGGAAATTGATTACAACTGAATTTCTTTAGTTTTCTTTCTGTACTTCATGCTTATACCATTTTTGCTCGACCTTCATATTTTTGTAACAAAAAAGAAGTCTTCCTGAATGTGCTAATTAATGCTTTTTTACTGTTTTCATTTTTAATGTTCTTAGGTGGATTTTTGTATGCATTCGGTGTTATAAATATCATGGAATCATGCTTATAAATATCATGCTCCTTCCTTTTTTTAAAAAATCATTACTAGTTCATATAAGATTAAAATATTTTCTTTTATTTTCAAAATTGAGATTCGACAATAAACAACTTTACATTGAGCTCTGCTGAGAGTGATATTGCATGCGTATTATCTTTGTTTTTTGTAATTTATTTAAAATAATCTCAATAATAATACTACTACTTCACTTTCCTGATTATGTTTCAATTATGCTTTATACGTGGTCTTCTAGTTGAAGCTGAAGAACACAATACAAGATTTTTCACCAGTCTGTGCCAAATACAGTCAAACGCTGGGAAATTCCCTAAATATCAACCAAAGAATACATTTCAGTCACCATTTTTGGAAATTTATATCCTTTAAAAACTACAGTTTACCGATTGCACCGTATTCTTTGGTTCAGCAGTTTTTAACGAAAAGGGTAGAAATACTACATTTGTAAAACTTTTCTTTTAGGAGGGGAAATATAAAAAAAAGTTTTGAACCATAGTTAAAATTCCTTTAGTTTAAAGAAGCATTAAAATTATCGAAAATTAATTGGTTTTCTATTGTAATTTAACCTCAATTTATAAAATGAATCTCCAGACTTTGTTTAAATTGGTAAAAGATAATGTTTGCGAATGATAAGTATAGATGGTAGCACTGTACATTTATTTTCTTAGCTTTGTAAATCCATATCAGCAAGAGATTTTTCCAAATAATTGGATCCATATTTTTAAAACTTTCTTTTAAAGTTTTGTAATGGCATTATTATATTCCTTAAATATTTATCCATTTATTAATAATAATTTTTAAAAAAATGGAAGCGAAAACCTTTCAGATTATTTAAAATTAAACCATATGTATGTTAAGATAAATATGATTCATTCATGCATAAAAATCATGCATTATGCATAATGACCGGTAATTACACATAATTTCAGGATTAATGACATTTATCTAATACTGTAAAAACTGTATAAATGTCATCAATAAACATGTACAACCTCAAACAAACACACGTTAGTTGGAAGAGAGTAGTATGCAATCATATTTATCTCCTGATGATGCTATAATATGAACTAACTTCTT
Organism: Argiope trifasciata; assembly: GCA_026543055.1. Lineage (NCBI taxonomy): Eukaryota > Metazoa > Arthropoda > Arachnida > Araneae > Araneidae > Argiope > Argiope trifasciata. The sequence continues at coordinate 8,828,295 of JAPMOQ010015927.1, read as the reverse complement.
TATGCTGATCTTTTGCCACTAAAATTTCTTACCCCAAAAAATTATAAAAATTTTTTTTGCCACAATCTATGATTTTTTTCTTTATATATTTTCAAAATTTCAAATTATGACAGCTGATTTGTTGATTTTTGGTGAATGATATATTTACTTGTTTATGTAGCATTTATATAGAAATAGAAAGTTTTGAAATAATTAAATATTTCTCAATTTTTTTAAATTAAATAATTCTATCTCATGTTTGCGCATTGTTTGTTAAAAGGATCAATTTTCACGCATTATAAACGAAAATTATCTAATAATTTCAGTCATGTTTGAACGAGTCGTGACTTATCTGTCAAAATATGTAGGAATCATGAATCATAGCCTACGTCCTGCAGCTAGAAGTTAAGACCTGTAAAACAAAGCTTCAGAAGAACTGGTTTCTGTGTTCAGTTATTTTCAAAAAATACATGAAATATAGCAAGCTCTCGATTATCAGCAGTCTTCTTTTTAATTCAAAGCTTAAATGTACATTAATAAAATTGAAACATTTGCATTTTTATAGCCTGTAAAAATTTATTCAAATTTTGGGGACAAAGACTAAGACACATAAGAAAAAATTTGATGAACTTTTTGTGACAGTTAATTAAACCGCTATTTTTTCATATATAGATATCAATGTGAAAACAATACTTCATTCACAACTATGCTTCATTCCTCGTTACAATCAAATACCAAGATTGCTTTATTTTGTTTAATATTAAAATGGGCTTAATAAAATGATTTAAAATGATCAAAATAGGGGGAAAGGGGTAGATAAATAATATTTATTTATTTATTTTACCTTATTGATATAAAAATATTTGTGTCTCTATCAGTCTGAACAGCTATCAAACAATTCAAGCCAATTCAATGTTGAAAATACCATGCCTTTGCATTCCTTGACGTAAACTTCCATTTTAAATTGCCATTAACAAAGTTTTACTAAATTTTTGTATAATAAAGTTTTACATAACTTCTGGAGGAAACACACGATATTACAAAAAATTTAGGATAGCTTATTATTTTTCAAGAAATCGAGATTTACAAGGTAAGTTAAAATGAATGCCTCAATAAGTGTATCATTGAAAATGTAATAAATGTGTTCATTAAAAATGTGCATACATGTAAAATTAATATAAGAAAGTTTTTATTAATCTCTAATAGATGGCACTGAAAGACCGATCGTCATTAGAATTTCTAGGAAACCAAAACGGTCAGGACAAAGATCGACTCCATAAAATGGCAATGGACCACAAGAAAAAGCTCTTTGTGTGCTAAAATTTCATGTTGTTAAATTTTCTGGTCTCACTGTTCAGAGCTATTTCTGAACAAAATACGGAGAGGGCCAGAACATAAAAAAATTCGTCGTTGATATGCAAAATTTTTAGAGTCAAAATCAATAGGTCGTCCTTTAATGGAAGACATAGTTAAGCGTATTACAGACAGTTATATGAGAAGTCCTTAAAAACCGACATATCAAACTGGATGAGAATAGAGAGTAACCCAGAAAATTGTGTAGAATGCTCTTAGGAGGCGTTTGCAAATGAAACCGTGCAAAATCTAAAACCTTAAGTTTCCCCAGATCAGATGGGGAATGAGAAATTTTCGAAAAAAATATTCAGTGGTGAATCAATTTTTTACATTTCTAGATTAGTAAATAAGCATTACTTGAGAGTTTGAGTACTGAATACCTATAAACAACATTGCAATATCAAAGTGATTCCCCGAAGATTAAAGTGTTTTGAGCAGTATCCCGTGAAAAGATCTGAGAAACCATTCTTTATTTCTGAAACCAGTGTGACTTGAACAGTGTATCGAGATATAATGAAATTATGGAATCTGCCACAGCTGCAAAGAATATGTATAGCTTTATTCTGCAGTAGGATGATGCACCACCAAATGTTAGTTACATTTCTACTGCAGAAAATGCGCTCCTGCCTTGACCGCCACGATCCCAGGTCTCATTTCATACGACATTTTTCCTGCGGGGGGTTGTAAATGATCGTGTGCATGTGCATCCACGACCAATGGCCAGGGCTAATTTGAAAACTCTTATCAGTGCTGCTATCACAAGCTTCGATATAGATAAAATCACTAACTTGAAAGCATTTCATATTTGATGTATGCCATATCACAAAAGTAGTGCATGTGAAATATTTATGAGAAGTACATTCAAAATTTACTTATATTACCTCTAAATGTACGTATATTTTTAATAAATACATTTATTATATTTTGCGTACTGTACGTATGAAATTGGATCATTTTGTTTGACTCTCTTTGAAATTTAACTTGTAGGTTACATCTTCTGTTTGCTCTTCTCACCAACATCCCAAGAATTGTGTTGCGATACTTTTGAGATAACTACGGCATTTCAGCTCAATAGGCTTGCTCGAAATGTAGTATGGATTTCTGCTAATAATAGGAAGTTGCATTTACATTCATTATTAAAACTAGAGGAAGTGGTAACCCCAAAACTTTCTCGCATGCTCTTTAATAAAGGTGTTATTACAGAGAACACCTTGTATGGCAATGTCATATAATAGTTACGGAATCTTAACACCTGTGACATTAATTACGTAATCTTAACCTGTAGCATGAATATACTCTTTTTACTGAATTTATCATGCGATCCTTGGGGAGTTATTTGACGATTAAGCTGGCATGCTGTTAGTAGCACCTGGAATTCAAATTTGTATTTTGAACGTGTTTTTCACACACAAAAACTTGACACAGAAATAATGCAAACATTTAGAACAGAAAAAAAATTGTAGTTAGAAAATCCAATACAAAATTTGATATACTTAAATCTTCACGGCTTTAAATTATCCCATTTACATGCTTCTGAAAGTACAGATTTACGGACAGTTCCTTCCCTTGTTGCATCTGGCTCAAAATTTGAAAGATGTCTGCACTATAAGTGTTAATTCTGCAGGTCGAATCTCTTCTATGTAGCTTTCTTCGTTTTGCAGTTATTGTGTTAAATTATATTACTTCCAGTGAGACCACGAACTTCCTGTGAGCGGAGTTGGCTCACAATTTGAAAGAAATGTACAAAAGTACAGTGTTGATATAAAGACCGTAAACCAAATTTCATCCTACTAGATAAAAACGTTTTTGAATCATCTTGCTTTTATGTAGAAAGGTGAAATTGTTATCCCTTCAGATAAAAACAAGATGATTCAAAAACGTCAGAGACCAGAATTAGCCAGAAATGTGTTTTTCAAACTCAGGGAAGTATAAAAAGTGCAGATTTTTTAAAATCTTGAATTCAAATTTTTTGACGATTACTAAGCTTTCTATAGATTGCATATACTAGAAAGCAAAAATGATTAAATTATTTTAAATTTGCATACACTGATAGCATTAATTTTTCATCAATTATTAAAAACATGAAATCAATTTCTAAAATTAGAGCTTTGTGGTAAAAAATATTTAATAATGCACTTCATAAGCATTGAAATCTTTAATATAAAAATGTATATCATGATAATATACGATAATTTTATTAATGTTGTCTACATCTTCAATTTTTATCAAAAACGTAAAATACCAGATTTCGTAGACTTTTAGAGAGGCCATATAGTAAGAAGTCGACAAGTTGATCGAAACATCTCGGATTTTAGATATTTCTAAGATACGGTGCCTAAAGTCATGACAGCGTACGCTCCACACGGCACTGAATTTAAATGAAATGAAATAAGACAAGTATTTTATAAATATCTGTACAATTTTAAAATGTTGGATTATTATCAAAAACACATAACTGAACATAATTTCAAAAATCAACAACATCAGAAAAAGAATAAAAATTGTTACACAATTCTATTTTTACTATTATGGAGAATAGAAAACTAAATAAATCAGTTTATATTTAATGCACTTTTTCCTTTGTAAAGGACTAATGTTTTTAGGATTTGTATGCTTTCTGTATATTATATGATATAAAAATTATTATGAGTAAAATACAATGCCGTACAATGCAGCCCTTTGGACAAAGAACTGCCAAATTTATTATAAACCTGCATGGAAGCAAAGAGCGTTTATCTCAAAGTAAGTTTTTAAATAAATAAATAAATAAATTTTTAATAAATTAAAATTTATAATTCATAATTCTATAGAATATTCCTGTAAAATTGACTCATGCTAGATAAAAGAGAATATGTAGGTCAGTACAGGACAATACTTCCTGTGCAGTATCGTACAGGAAGGTCACATACTTTTTCTGAATACAAAAATAAAATGTAGTTAAAAAAAACTATTATTATTTGATATGTGATTGTTCCGATTAATTGTAAAAATGTTATTAATTTCTTTAATCAAAACACTTACTCAATAAATTTCAATGTGAACTCCCTTGGTAGACAAAGAGAGTCAAAGCGATATTGCAATTCTCATCGTGATTTTTCCAACATTTCAGCTGTCACGCTTACACAGCACTTATAGTGTATCAATATTTTCTACTGATATTGCAAACACTTTGCCCTTTATGCGACACCAAAACTGACATTGAACAGTAATGACCGATTTGAATTCATTAAACCTCGGAATGGGTGAACCTTTTCTTACATTGGCAATAGCAAACAAATACAAAATCAGTATATCTATATTAATTACTCCCTTTGTTGGACTTTAATAGATTTTAAGGAAGCGATTATTCCATACTAAAATCTTTTATATACTGTTTATATTCAATGGATTTTATTTACAATCAAGGAAAGGCTTTACGATCATCCTGTATTTTAAATAGAGAGCGCGAAAGTCGTTACTGTGTGAGAAATTCATATTGGATCTCACTCTAAACTGTCAGTCGGTTATAAGCTATCAGCTCGTCAACACGACGCTCTCCGAGAAACAGTGGATGGACAAACTAAATCAAATAATCTTTTCCTCATGACGACAGTTTGATGCAACAGTTGATGAATATATTTACTACTGCTATGATAACATAAAACAAAATCTTCTTGCCCTTTATGCCAACGCGAAATCAGTTGTACTAACTTTCCTGAAAAATTTAATTATTAATTCAGTTTCTTAGAATCCATATGAGAAGTGTTGTTAACATTGAGACTGGCACTAGAAAGGGAACTAGTAGTATGCTTAGTTATCTCAATTTTTATTTTTACATATGATATATATAAAATTACAATATTTTTAAAAAGCATGCGAAATAACCTAATATTACTTGGAAAATCCTTTGATATGATTAAAAAAAGGGGAATCCCGAGAAATCGGCATATGATCACTTATTTTAAACAATCACCTACTCGAAAAGAAGCTTAATTTAAACAGAAAAGGCAGACAGAATGTGTAATTTGCAAATTGAATGAGATGCTAATAGTTTTAGGGATTTTGGAATTTTATAAGAGCGATTAACAATTCTGCACACTTTACACTAATAAAAAATGCGCATAAAGTTATAACGCATAAATAAAAAAGAAAGGGAGGGGTGAAATATTAGTTTCTTTTTAAGGAATTTCGTATAAATTGCTTTGTCAGAAAAAGAATTAGGGCATCATGATGATTAATAATTTTTTATTGATAGAAATGCGTAATAAAAACTATTTCTTATCTCTCCATTAGTAGGATTTTTTTAAATATCAATATCTTTTAAGATTTTATATTTGATGCAGTCATGCAAGAAAGATTATTGTCGAAATATACATTTTTGTGATAACATTATAACCTCTAGATTCTTCTATTTTAAATTTCCATCATGAAAGCTTTGGAACTGGGGAGCAAAATTCGAAAGGCTTGCTCTAAAACATGGAAAAATAAATATAATGCAATCAATGATAGGAATTTTCATATAAAGCAGACAAAGTTAATAAAGCATAAATAAAATATAACAGTAGTCTCTGGTTGATACCAAATCAAATCAGATTAACAAACAAGCAGGTTTAGTAGAGGTTAATAAAAGCCTTTTTACTATTCAATATTGATTCGATTTAAGGTTCGATCGTTTAAACAAAATCGAATATTTGGGGGAGATTTTTTCTGATAACTTTTTGTAAACCTGAAAGCCATTTTTTATCACATCTTGCAGCTATTTTAAAAGGATATCGAGCTTTTAGAAGGTTGGTATAATTTTGTTGTGCGTA
>JAPMOQ010015927.1:8741017-8822073 GCA_026543055.1 Argiope trifasciata | reverse complement strand
GTGTGTGTGTGTGTGTGTGTGTGTGTGTGTGTGTGTGTGTGTAAAATTGTGCAGAAAATTACTTTATATGTAATAAATATTAGGAAATAGTTGAAACGCTAAGCATCAGTTTAATGCTTCCGTCGCGACAAATTCACTGACATCGACATGCTTTCCATTTCAATTCCTACTCGCCCTTCTGAAAACACTTAAAACATAAAGAGACTGGATTAGCGAAATGCTGGATTTTCAGTTAACCTATATACTTTTAAGAGAGCGATATAAAAAAACGTTTATGTGAACGCAAAATGAGACCGAATTTGTTTGCCATCATTTGGTAACAACTCGCATATTCAGGTTGTTTACCTAGTAAAGAACTGAGACATATTATTATTATTGACTTGAATAGTATGAAAAAAAAAGAATTTCAGTTGAGCAGTTTTATTTATAAATCGAAATAGTTGAAAACTGTAAGTTAAGGCAAATAAAAGTTTTAAAAATCATTCATAAGCAAGTCAATCGGAAGGAACGAACCAGAGATGCAAAACGTCTTTGTGTAGTGAATCTTTGTGTATTGTCCGAACTACAAGAAGACCGAAAACTTTTTTCGTCAATTATTTTCATCATTTATAAAAAGTATAGATGATATTTATAAAAATAGCGATGCATACGTTTTAGCTTACAGAGAGAATTCCTGAATTACAGAGAATCGCCATTTCTCTACTTTTGAAGGATAGTTGCTATTCAAAATGCTCTATCATCATCACTTGGGAATAATGATAGAATATTCAAACACAAATGGGCTTTTGCGTTTGAATCTCCACAGTGCCGCACGCCGCATCCTTACATCACGTTTTTGGAATGAAATGATTTCTACTAAAAAGGCATTACTAATCCATTTTTAAATCAAAAGTTTGGTCCCTTACATAATCTGTCTCTTCCCAAAGTCATATTGAAGTTCTGAAAATGTATGCGAATCACTGGATTTTTGCAACGACAAACAGATGCACGTGTTTGCTAATGTAAATGGAAACACGTGCTCATTTTGGAGTGTCTGTTGCAATTTATATTCTTATTTGGGATTGGATGTTATTGTAGCAAAGGCTTGACTCCTCAGTTCATTTTGCAGTCATGACTACTAGACCGCTTATCAATCTGAAGAAGGGGGGAGATATATAAATTTATGAGTGATCGATCCATACATTTTTACGATAGCAGTAAAAAATATATAATTATTTATGGTAAAATTTATGATCAAAAACTTAGAAACTTAGATTTGTTCGTAACAAGATAAAAAACGTGACATTGCCTATGGATTCAAGTTGGGTAATATTGGTTTATACTCTGATCTGCATTAGGTAGTTTTTTCCATATAGTTTTGAAGCATTAATTGTGACAATAGCTGTGAAGTACTTATTTTTCCTTGTGTGTGTTTTTATTTTGCATCAATAATATGGTGTTACTTTAAATACCCTTAATCATTACAAAATACACTATTTTTTTTTATTTTTTAGCGATAAATATAAGTATTTTCAATAATGAATGGAAACATGATATATATACTTCACAAAGTTAAAAACTGTTTCAAGTCAATGCAAAGAGTATTTTTTATCAATAGTTATATATTTTTTAAAGAAATGTAATTAGCATTAGGCTTAGTGGGAGAAAATGTTTGGCTTGAACATAAGGTTCGGCGTTTGCTTGGTCCCGTTCCATATAAGCACCTTTTTCTCCCACGCCCCTTAGAGAAAGGTTATTGCTGAATAACCATAACTTTGAAAATAATATGGTATCTTTATGTGATACGATGCATTTACCAAAATTGATTGATTTGAGTTAATAAATTTTATTGCCATCGTTTCGGCGATTATTTCAGTTATTAAAGCTATATCATTCACTTTTGATAAGATATATCTACTCAAAATTGAATAATTTTGTTAAGATACAGTACATCAAAATTGAATAAATTTACAAATTTTGTTGGGAACGAACAAAGAAGTAAGTTCCATTCTGACTTTTAAACATCTTAAAATTCTGCAATTTCCGTTAATATTTACAAACTCTGGGCTACTAGAAACTTTTGGGATAGTACCCTTTGTAAATAGAGTCAAGTTTATAAGCTTTAGCTATAAATATTTAAAGTAGTGAGGGAAGTCAAGGACCATCAATCCCACCGCTGATCCGATAACGTCAGTTTTTATTCAACCCAAAATATGTCACCAACGGTCACTTATCCGCAAACCACCCACCATTTTCGAGAGAAATCTCACAAAAAAATAATTCTTTGAGTTCACCATATGATGGGAAGCCTTAAAATGGTTCCCTGGCTCTAAACACTTCCATCAAATTATGCTTCATATAAAAGATCAGAATCCCTAGAAGCGTTATCAATGTTTTCCCGATAACGCATGCCATCCTCTATTTTCGAGAAATATTGCAAAATAAAACTTTGACTGCTCATCCAACCTCAAAATCTGAATAAATTTCTTCAGCACTTAGCAGAAAACGTCTAACTAATCACAGTCATATAAAGTGAGATTTATGAGCTTGATTTATTGGTTCGAAATAACATGTAATTCGTCAATTTTGGTCGACATGGCTAAATTAATTCTAAAAATATGATTAAGGTTCTACTACAATCTATCAACATTTTACCAATGAAAGCGACTAGTTATAATATAAGTAAAAAAAAAAATTCTTTAATAATTTTTCTGGGACTAGAAATAATTCTGTTGCTGACTTCAAAAATAAAAGATGAGACGAATGAAATTTATGAACCAGTTTGCCATTTTTCAAAATGCATGCTAATATCAGAATTTTAAATTTCTGAACGTATATTAATGAGACGTATAAATTGTAATGTTCAAACATTCGTGTTTTTTCGTATTTCAATAAAAAGGAATATTATATCGTCAAGCATCCTCGAGACGGTAAAGATAAGAATTCTATAAATTGTAACTAGAATGTAACTGGGTCATATAAACATAAAATGAAAATGTTCCACGTTTTTAAGCTGTAAATACTACAAAATATGACTCTAATTAATTAATTACTTATTTATTATGACTAGGATAGTACTACATCAACAGAAACCTCTTCTCGTTTTCCAGACTTAAACTATATTCGAAAGCTAATAACTAACATTAGGGAATACATCAGATTACTGTTTTCCTATCATCAAAAAGCCATGAAAGTTAATACCCCTTTTAAATATCCTTGTATCACATGACGGTCACTCTCCAATCTTGTTAAACGGCGCGGCCAGTCCTTATCAGTGGACGCGCATCGTCCTTGAGCCCTGAGAAGCGTGAAAACAACACGTGCGTCTAGAGCCAGGCGCGTGATCATTTACCTATATTTTTATTTGAAGAGCTCTGCCATAAATCAATTGATGATATGTAGGAGGCTGTCGGGAAGAATGCATATATGAATTATTTAAAAATAATGTTAAATACTAAGATGCTTACAAAACGCACTGGAATATTGATTCCATTAATATTCCAACAAAATTGTATTATTTCCTAACATTTTGTGATTTGATTATCACTTTTAATCGTTCAAAGGTGACTCGGATATTGATGAAGTCTGTCAAAGTTAGATTAATCTTCTTTCTACATTGTTGAATTTAAATTTAAATAATTTTCGTTATTGCTTCAAATACTACATCCTGGATTTTAATTTTACGAACAACTTATGGAGATTCAGGTTCTTTTCCCTCATTGAAAAGATTTCTGTGTAATGCATGATTTTAAAGTAAGGAGTGAAGAGACGTTTTAAGAAATGGGGGGAATGATAATGAAAGTTTTGTGTCTGTTAATCTATCTTTTAATACAATTGGGTGTATAAAAGTCAATTATAATTTTTCCAAATTAATATTTTGCTTTCGTATTTCAGAAAGTGGATTTTTTTATTGAATTGGAGAAATTAGTGTAGAATAATAACTTTTGAGATTATATAACATATTCTATAGCACACCTAAAACTTCAACATTGTGTAATTCTGTTTTCCATCCTTACATTTTTTCAAGAATGTATTTCGATTTAGAAAGAAAGTTATTGAACTAGTTGGTGTTAAAACATTTCTGAAATAAAATTATCCTTTTTTTTATAAGAAATGATAGAAAGGAGGGTGGCATATAACGCAATGAGCAAATTATTCAAACTTCGAAGAGGGAGTGTATAAAAGTGCTAACCTTGGAATCTTTAATCGAACAATATAACAATATTCTAATATTTAATTATTTAATTAGTATTTGAATAACATCATATCTGAAAGCTTTGGTTTTGGATAGTACTTCTACAGATACAAATAGATGGTGCTTCTTCTCTTCATATATTAGCTGCAAGATGTTTGTTGAATGCGGAATTCCTTGGTAGATGGGTTGGCTTTCAAGAACCAAGATGAATTTCGTCCTTATCACTTGATCTGACTCATGTTGTTTTTTATTTATACGGTAGTTTACTTTATTCTATATAACGCTTATTTTCTGTACACGCAGCACATCCTTTTCTGCAAAATCAAGAAGCTTGTCTTAATTGTTGACCATTGAAAATTGCCAATATTGAGTGTATATAAATATTACCATGATAATCGTCAAGGTCACGAGTATGCAAATATTACCTGAAAAAATCAATTTTGAAATGCTCAATTTAAACATTTTTTTAATTTAATAAAAGTTAATAAATGCATCATAATGCAGATTCATTATAATTCAGCCCTTTTAACACGTTGTCCCTGAAAACTGCAACTAAAGTCAAACGCGGATCGGAAGTATAAAAAATTGGTTTAAATCAATAAAATTATCTTTTAACTAATACAGCAAATTCTACAAACCGAAAAATAAAAGAGAATTCATTGACATTTTTTCGCTATGGTGGCCATGCAAAAATTTCAATTCTGTATCTTTTTATTCCAAATCTTTACAGAATTCAAACTATTATTACATATTTGAATACACACACTTTTACGCACTTGGGTATGTATTAAGTTTTAGGCATTATTAGTAATGTACAGTTTTCTGGTTAAAATTATGCATTGTTTCTGAGTATTGATCAATCTAATAATATTCTTTAAACAAAAAAAGTCAAGTTTTAAGCGATCTCTTAAGTTTAATTGGCTTCTTTTCGACTTCACGAAAAACAAGCTGCTTTACAATTACATATCTCTTTTTAATTTTGATACTCTTTTCTATATAAATAAAAATGAATGTTTGTCTGTATGTCTCTTATGCCTTCCTAAACTGTTCATCCGATTGCGATGAAATTTGGTCAGCTTATTGCTTACACCTACGGGATGGTTATAGGGATAGTAAAGTTATCTAGAGTTTTAAAGAAATTCGAATCTCAACGCAACCATTTTCCAAGGATTAATCTTTAAATAATTCGTCGAATAAACAATAGACTCTGTAGAAATGCTAAATCCAAGTTAAAGGTTAATATTTTGTAGATATAGTAAGCAAACGTCATACATGTCATTCTCAGAGGTAACAACTTTGCTACAGATTAGGTGGGAAAGTATTGGGGAGACCAGCCCTGGGGAGTTTCAATTTTAATTGATTTTTTTGCGTTTTCCGCAGTAACTATTAAAAATATTGCAGTTCAAATAATTTCACACCATCTTAATTTTTAAAAATTATTTTTTCAGATATATTAGCGATTTTTTGGCATAAATATATTTTTTATGTTTAATCAATTTTAATCACATTTTCTAAAATTATATTTGAGAATTCTGAACGAATATTAAAAGAATCACGAGATACAACAAAAAGTTTCTTTCATTACCATTCTGAAAGAACACCAAGCTTTATAATTCTAAAAAAATGCACAAATCTAATGTATAAAAATAAATATATGTTTGTTCGTATTTTATATACTGTCGTACCGTTCATCCAATTTCGATAAAACATTGATAAATTATTTATTGATATCACTTAAAATTATTTTTTTCTGCGGCAGCAACGCTTCGGGTTCCAACTAGTATTTTCAATTATGGCCCAAGTTTCTTCATTGTGTGATGTTATTTTCTCGCGTTCCAGTTTCGCTACTACTTTTTTTTTTATCACATTCTAGAACATAAGTTTCCAAAACATCTATAAAAAGACACAGAATTTCAAAATTGTTTACATCGTCTGTTTTCAATTTTTGTTATCTCGTCTATTTTTAATTAATTTTATTTATACATTTTTATTAGTTACTTTAAGTTTATTTTTTAACCTTTTAAAATTAATTACATTAGCAATTTTTTAAACCGGAGTTTCTTTATTTTAATCTAAATTATTTGTGATTAGTTTTTATTTTCATTTTTACTTTCTCGTATACATAGAACAGAAAATATACATATAACAATTGTCAAAAAACTCGAAATCGAGAGTTTGACGAATCTCTAAGTTTGAGATATCTCTAAGTTCGAAAAACACATTATTGGAAAATATCCGTCTGTGTGCCTGTAACAAAGATACCTCAAAAACCCTTTGGGCCAAGATGACTGAAAATTGATATACGGTCTTTACATCAAATATGCTGACTTTTCTCAAAATTTGAGTAAAATCTGTTCAGAAGTTCGAATCTAATACTATAATACGAGGAATGGTTGCCAAGTCGAAAATCGCCCCAGAATTAATAAACTCCGGTAAACTTGGGGGTCTGGGGTTTTTGGCCACAAGGAATCGATTGGCGCCGGTTTTGAAGCGCTACGGTCGAGCAATTCGGAGTTACAGATAGGATATTTTCAAACTTTATTAGTTCGCCATAATGGCTACTTAAATTTTCAAGCGGTAACGTGCCGCCATCTATAGCCAATATGGCGAACTAATAAAGTTTTATGTTTATGCTGTTATTGGTTTATAATATGTTTCTTATGTATGTATATATGTTTGGTTTTTCTAAATAAATTTGTCAAAAATATTGAACTTCAACACACTTCAATCTTTACCTTTACTTTACCTTTGTATAGAATAGTTCCCTTTCCAAACTCTAACTTTGTTTAGAATAGTTTACAATGGTGCACTTTAACCGGTTATTTTTTCACCAATGGTTTCACAAATTTTCTTATGGCATGTATTGTTTTGATAAATCACAATTGAAAATTTAAATCTTCGAGTTAGCTTCGATACCTGTTTTCTCCGAGCGGAGCTCGGTCACCCGCTGGTGTAAGTTAAAGTGATAATTACGAAATCATTTCTATTTGAATTGTCAGAAACTTGTAAACACGATAACTCAATAATGCAATCATTTAAATTTATCGAATCTGATTTGGAATTTGACTTAGTTTTGGGTCAAATTTTTATTTCGGTCGGCTCATAAAAATATGCCCAAAACAGATATTCGATTTTTGGTTATTATGAAACTCATACCAAGGATTAATCGTCAAATACCACGCCAAGAATCACAAGAAAGATTCAGGGAAAATTCGACATTCGTGACAGACGTAAAAATTTTTTAACTATTGTACTCCAGTACCATGTAAGATGTTCTCTGGCTTGACAGGCTTATTTGAGCAGGCGGGAGAATTTGGGAAAACCACTCTTGCTGCTTTATTCCACATCTTGCTAAATATTTTTTTACTGAATTATAATAAAATTGAATAATATCAAAGAAATCAGTGAATGTGATTCTTGATGATTCTCTAAAGAAGTTGCTGTCAATTCCTTTCTTTTTCCTGTATAAAGTTATAAAATTTTGAAAAAATTGTTTAAGTCACTAGTGCTATGATTTTTATTTTCTCTGTCCCGAGAAGTAGAATTATTTACTTTTTAGAATAGCAAAGAAAATATCTTGTGTGACATTAAAATTTGACATTGAAATTAAAATTTGGATAATATACCAAATTCCATTAATTCAATTCATTGCGTTTTTGAATTATCTCATTGAAAGTACAGACAGACAATAAATCTTTCTCTATATGCAATTCGAGATTTAATACTTTTCTGCATTTTATATGTTAAATCTTACAACATCAAACTGTTTTTTATGCTCACATTATCACTATCATGTTTGAAAATAATTTTTTAAAATTAATATAAAACTGAAAAAAAATATAAAGGATTTGAAAATCAAGCATTATTAAAGAAAAAGAAATTTTGAGATATTTTTAAACATTTGTGTGGCAGACATACTTTTTATAAACTGTTCAATGCAAAAAAAATCTGTAGGCCATGCTGTGGCATCGTACAAAGATAATACAGATAAATCAGTCATAAACCACTATCGTTTTACAGTTTTTGGGATATAGGATCTTTAAAACAGTTCTCTTTAGCTAGTTAAGAACAATATAAATTGATTATCAAGACGAGTCTGTTTTGCCTCTTGTCTTTTTCTCAGATAATATCTCAAACAAGATAAAGTGAAGAATGACTCCTTAAATAATAAAAAGAAATACCCATTTTTATCAATATTTTATTCGCATTTATCCCCGTTAGTGCAGTAAAGTAAAAAATCGTGTTGAATCTTTAAATCGTTGAATTCTCATAAAATTATACTTTATTTTCATATTCTCATACTTTTTTTCTTAACTAAAATCCGAAATTAACATTAATAGGTAACAAGTTTACAAAATCGTATGCTCTATTAATATTTTATCGAAAAACAGATACACACATCTCTTAATTCAATAATAACGAATGTGAAGGTCAACGTCAAATAACTATCTCTCATTTCTGTCTCTACTAGTTTACTGATATCATAGAAACCGAAGGTCGGATTTCCGTTAAGATAGATCATGTTTATTCGCTGCTTGGTAGCGACACAATTTTTAAAAACTTGATGTCGCCATAATCTGGAAGGAGTGAACGCTCACCATCATCATTATTTTTTTTGCACTTTTGCGTGTTTACGAAAGTCAACATTTTACTATCTTCACTCTGAGAACTGAATGCGAACGATAAAAGGCAAACAACGTGCTGAAAAACCGAGGTCTCTTATACAACTTTTGTAATCTCAAGTAATAATTCATTTAAGCCTTGTTAAGGTTAAATTGAGGTTAATGAAAGTCTGGATTCGAAATTATTTAACACAGAATAATTAATAAATGAAGGATATTACAGCATTACTGATAGAAAAATCATCCGACTTTTTAACAATTCGAATAATTTGGGAAAAGTTTAAATAATGTTATTGTGTTTAGTTGCTCACCAACTATAATGAAAATTTAAATCCTTTTTTTTTTCTTCTTTTTCGTTCTTGTATCCTAAAAGGAGTGTACAGACAGGAGGTATAGTAATCGTAAAAAATAAAAATCTAATTCGATGTTTTGATTACTCTTCATGTTTCAGAACTCGTTGAGTTTAGAGAACGCATTTTTTTAGCATTATGTCTTTCTGTATGTGAATATGATAATACAAGAACGCTTTGAATTAGGTGAATGAAATGTGGTATTTGTTTTAACCAAATTTTAAATTTCTATCAAATTCTGAATGAATCTATTAAAAAAAGTCTGTCTGTTTCAAACTGTTCTGTCTGTCTGACAGTTTTGAACTCAATAACCACAAAACGAATTTGAGATTTTGGCAAATCACGTTTTAGATCTTCCTGATTTCGAAAGACACATTTTTGACGTTATGTATATCTGTACGTGAACGCAATAATTCAAAAACGATTTGAATTGAACAAATGAAACTTTGCATTTTTTTACACCACATTTTTAAATTTCTATAAAATTCTGAATGAATCCATTCAAAAAAAGTCTCTACCTGTCTTATTGTTCTATTATAAGTGAACTCAATTACAACAAAACATAAAGAGATTTTTTTTAATAAATTAAACATGAAATAAAATTTGCTACTCAGATTTAGGTCTAAAATACAGATTTCTTATCAAATTTTATGCTAAAACTTTCAAATGTATGTAACCTCAGTAACTCAGACATAAGACCTTAAAGCAAAATGACTTCTATGTGATCTTATGTTAAAATTATAGCTCCATACCACCTTTTCGTTTCAATCTTTTGAAAGAAATGCATTTAAAATATATATTTGCTCTATATATTCTGAAGAACATTAGGTGTGTGCTAAAAGTGGCGTTACACCGATAAAAACTCATAATGAAAACAAAAAACATAGTTTAAATGGCTATTAAAAGACTAGCCATTCAAGAAAACACTATTTAAAATGCTAGATTTACATCAAAGATCTAAGTTTTAACTCTGCTTGTCTATTATAGACATATATTCAAGCTTTGAGATAAATGGATAAAATTTTAGACTCGATATTTACACCAAAACTGTGAATTTGTGTCAAATTTTGTACGAAGCCCCTTCTCAGAAAATTAGTCAGTCTGATAACCGAGTGCAAGTTAAATGACTACAAAACGTAAGCAGTTGGAATGACAATACTTGCTAAAGAGTTTTATTATCTAAAGTACAGATCCATATCAAATTTTGTATCAACCGTTTGTCTATCTATACATTTTTGTAAATATAAACATGAATAACAAAAGGAAAATAATGCTATAAATAAATGAAATTTGTATACGTTCTTGGTATTAAAAGTATTGCGCTGGGACAAATTTCAGTTTTATTTGGAGAATCATAAATGAATGATAAGTTCTCCTCCGTCTATTATTAAAACACGAAATGCTCAGGTTTGGAAATATGACCTGACGGAAATATTTACCAGAAATATTTAACTCGCATTATCGCGTTATAACATCAAAGGAAAAGATAAATGGATAAATAAAAGCGTATTTCATAGCTTCTAAAAGATGAATTGCTCCAATCAAAATGGAACTTTCGGGGGGGAATGGGCATGAATGATTCATCTATTAACTATTTGTAGATATTTATCTGATTTAAGTGCATCAAGAAGTTATTCTACACATGTTTTGATTGATTTTGTGTACAAGTTCCAGAAAAAAGATAGTTTAAGTAAATGCGATCTTACAGTTATTTTCTAATGCTAATATATTTGCAATAAAATGCAATACCACTTTAAATTTTTTATAGATCTTGTGAATTAAATTCTTATTTCAAATTACAGAATCGAATGCAAAAATAAATTTCCATTAATTTAGCAGATAGTAATATATTAAAAAGTTAAAATTCAAAAAACCTGCCTTCAGTTTAAAGATAAGTTCGATAATAATTTTCTACTTATTGTAGACTTGTATTATAGAAGCTTAGTTAATTATTTCTTTTTCTGAATTATTATTATAAAAAATTACTAAATTTTGAATATAAAGAAATTTTTAACTTTATTTTGCAATTAAAAAAAGATATCAGTTTAAAAACCAGCGAAAAATAATAAAAATAATTAAGGACTAATAAAACATATAATAAAAACAATTTTTTAAATGAATGAAGTGATTTAAAATATCTATAATATTTTAATACAATGAACTTTGTCAACTTTGACTATAAAATACTCTTTACTATTCATGGAACTTCGTTTTTAATCAATGAAAAATTATGGTTGTATTTGATCGATTGTAATGAAAAATTTCTTCAAATATCAGCGTTTCATAACATTTATGTGTAAAACTTGATGAAAAATCAATTCAAGAGATGGATAAAACGTTCAAACCTTGATTTGCATTTAATAGAATATAGTTGAATAAAACTTTTGTGTCAAATTATTTTTATTTTTGCGTGGAATTGCGAGATCTCAAAACTGTACTCTTGAATTTATTTTTAGATAACTCTTGTTTTTATTATAAATTGGACACTTTTTTTGAATATTTCTAAAATTCTTTCCGTCTTTTTCATTTCGTTTCATCTGTCAGCATTTCTTAATTTTTGAGCAGATTAATTTGAATTATTTCATAGATTAAAATTACAAAAATGTCCAAATGACATGGATTTAAAAAATATGAAATGTTGAAACTCACATGAAATGAATTTTATATTTTAAAAAATTCTTTTATATAGCCGTCAATTTTGATCACTCTTATGACTCATAAAATTTTTAAAAATGTCGTTTTAAGAAATTTTTAAAACAGAGAATTTTATAAAAAGGAAGGAAAGGGCCAATTGTAAAGTCATTAAAAGAGTCCAAATTAATACCATTTCTATACTAATAACAAATAATCAACCGATTGGAAAATAATTTGATTTCGAAAAAGAAAATATTGCCTTGAAGTATAAAACATAATTTTTTTTTTCAAATTTTATTTCACTATTTAATTTAAGGAACAAGTTTATTTTTACTTCAATCTGAATTCAATCTTCAATCTAATGGTATATACCATTAAAAATTGAATTCAGATTGAAGTAAAAATAATTTAAAAAAAATAAATTTCGTTTATATAAACGAAAGGAGGGAAAGAAATATACCAGAAATAAATAAATTTTTTTTTGTTCTTTAGAATTTTTCTGTACGAACTATTTAATTATAAATATAAACTAGTACTAGCCGAAACATTTAAAGCAAATTGCGCGGTTTACCCCCCACCACCACCAAAAATAACTCTTCATTCTTAAAAGCTCGCACACAACTTTAAAATCAAAATTAAAATATTTTTGAAGGGTAAACCATCGGAGACACTGTCTTGGCTAAGCTGAATACTTGAATCAATATACAATCCTACACCACCGTCTGTAATATTGAGCAGAGTTTGAAAATTTCCTCTCCCTTTTGATTCGCATCATTATCGAATTCGAAATTCCAACTTCTGTTTTGTCTAGCAACTAAAACAAGTATTTTTATTTTTAAATTTATCAATATTTGATTAAACTTTAACTTGTATAAATAACAAAAGTCAATGAGCTGAGGTCTACAGTTTTTTATTATTTCAAATTTTTTTCTGACTGATTATATTTTCCTTTCATAAACCAAACTACAAGGCCTAATGCTTCCTTTCAACATTTTTTTTTTCAATTTTGCATTTGGCGAGTTTTTTTTAATGGGTCACTAGAATTTAAATTTTAGTGATTAGTTTCGTTTTAAGTGTTTGTAAACATCGAGAATGAAAATAATCCTATTTTAAGAAAATAAACCTTTAAAATAATTAAAATTTCGCATCTAGTGCGTACTAATTATTTCCTCTTTTTTAGGCACTCTGCGAAAATGTTTGAATTTTTTTATTACAATTTTCGTTTGTTTATGAATCAAATTCGTATTTGATTTGTTATTAACAGGAGAGCAGTTCATCTAGACAGGCTCGTCTTCTACCTTGCAAAGAATACGATTCCCGAAATTACTGTATAAACAATTTTAAAAATTTAATTTTTCAATTAATATTTTAAATTTTAACCGTGCATGAAAGGTGTTTTGCAATTTCGACAAGCATTAAAATTTGAAAAATGTACTGATGTGATAACTGAATAAATTAAGCCAATGTAATAAAATCTTATAAGGTGTTCTAATAAAGTCAACTTTTCTAATAAACTCAAAGGAGTACGAAATATAATTTAACAGTCTTGTAAATAATTAATGTACTTTACTATTTTAAGAAACTTGCAAGGAATATTTTAGTGATAAATCTTGCATTTTCAAGCATTACATGGTTCTTTGATTTTCAATTTAATATTTTCATTCAATTTTTTTAATTTAGTTGTGAAGATAATTTTTTGTGCACCTTATCATATTTATTATTCCTCAAAGCCTTACTTTAAAACAGATGAAATCTCTTCTGTTGTAAAGCAAATCTATATCTATATCTATACTTATAACAAAGCTCAATGTGTGTGTGTGTTGGCGCTCTACAGGCCAGACCGTTGGACCTACAGCTACCAAGTTTGGTACATGTATACCTTGGAGGTCCGGAATGTGCACCTCGGAGCCCTATTTTCGAATTTTTAATTAGAATTGGAATTAATTAAAATTTAAGTGAAATTTCGACGTTTTTCCGCTATAACTTCCGAAAATATAATCGCATAAGCATGATTTTTATATCAATTTAAAGATTAAAAAATTAGCCTTCTAATGGTATCAGTATTTTAATGTATAACTTAAGCTTCCATTTTTAACGAATTTTTAAAGAAATATTTTAACCATGTTTTTTTAGCAAGGGACTAGATAAAATAAAAGAATGCCGGAAGTTCAAATAAAAAAATATATCATCGTAAAATAAATCTAAAGAAATGCAACTTTCATCACGTGACTGGATAAAATAAAAGAAATATAAAATGTGATATTTTCTTTAAAAAATAAATGCAAAGCAAAGGTTTCTACAATTGTTTGCAATATCTATATCATTAACTCAATAAATCTTCTTTATTCACGGTAAACCTGATTGAATTTAGACACGATATGCATTGAAATCCCGACTTAATGGCATATTTATGAAATCGTTTGCAATATCTATATCATTAGTTCAATACTTTCTTTAAAAAAACATATTTAATATTTTGGCAACATCACCAAAAAAACATTTTTAATATTTTGGAAGCATAACCGATGGTTAAAACTGACTGATTTATAAACTTAAAGAATATTATTAGGAAAAGGTGTACTTTTAGAACTTTCCGTCCATCATCTTAAAGAAAACATCAATTTCAGGTCAATCAATGCCCGGAATTACTTCAAGGCGAATGAATATGTGATTTAATTGAAAATTTTAGAACGCTTTACTCATGGCGAACCAGCTGGTCGCCAAAGGCGGCTAGTTCATAATACTTCAAGTCAGGTTTTAACTGAAATGATATGATTCCAATTCATCAATTTATACTTTGAGTCAATGTGATCAATTATTCTTAAGGCATGATCAGCATATCTGCATTCAGGCCAATGAAAAGTAAACATTTCCGATAGAAGGAAGGTTTAAGTTATCCTTTAAAACTCGAAAAAAATTGTAAAGAACAATGAAAACAAAAATTGTTTCAAAACGTTCAATAGCAGTCTTTTATTACATCGTTCGATTATTTTAATATTTTATTTCTTAAGAGAGGGTGATTGCTCTCATTATGCTCTTTGAACTGGCTACCAATAGAAGTTTATTCTGTCATATTGTATTAGTCTGACTCAAAGTCAGAAAAAAAAATTAATTGTTAATGTAAAAATTGTTTCTTTTAAAAATATTTATATCATAAATTAATATCATAAATATATAATATTATAAATTAATCGTTTTTCCTAAATACTATTATAATTTTGCCGTTTGGAACATACATTTGAAATAACAACTGATGATATAAAGATAAAAAAATGTAGTATTTTAAAATTCGAATTATTAAACTAGAGATCTTAATGCCACAAAGAATTTTCATTCAATAAATTTTACTACATAAAATACTGTCAAGAGCCTTCAACTTGGAGCAAATATTTTAGCATTTTTGTTTTCTTCACATTAGTGAGTTATAGCAGTTTGGTGAATGGGACGTCAGCTCAAATGATTTCAAAATTCTGGATCTCACCAAAATCTTAAAAACTTTTTGAATTCAGAATTTAAATTAAACTTTAAACCAACAGAAATTCTCTTCCCTCAATATTCATATATAATTCAATGAGGAAAATCATTTTTCATCACTAAAAAATCTGCATTCCCTCAACACACCTTAGTGGTGCATGGAGCGCACATTGATGCTACTTAGCACAATTTGGACTTTATAATATAATGAAAATACTGAATGCACATTTTGGACATTTTTGAACGAAATTTAATGGAACTTTACATGTTTGAAGGCGAAATTATACATCAAATTCTATTAATCTGTTTTATTTTGAAATACTTATTTAAGTGATAGCAAGTATAGAGACAAAATCATGATCGTCTCCTTTTTTCTTGATTCAAAATGTAATACAGATCAATAATTTTGATGATAGAATATAGCTCCCTTAAGAAAAATTGCATTAACAAATAAATATTATTGAACTTCGTTAATCAAGCTTTACTTTAGTTTATCGTAGTAATTTCATTTGATGAAGGCTAAACTTTTTAATGCATTATATACTTTAACGTTATCTTTGTAGTGTCTTATAAATATTTGAATGCATGAAGAATTAAAAATTTTATTCATATCAAACCACGTGAGAAATGAGTATTGTGCTTATGTGCCCGAGGTTAGACAAACAGGCATGAGTAGACAAGCAAAATAACTTCAAAATTTGAAGGGAAAAAAATTCTTCAATTTTGGTGAAAACATCACCCATTTTTTATATTTCCTTTGCTTAGCTCTTTGAATTTTTTGAAATTAACACATAAGGATGAATGATCTGCTTGAAACTTTCTCCGTACTCTTTAATAAAAGTATATTGTTAAATGCGTGCCATTAGCGAATAGTAGCTATAATGATGATGATGTCTTGTCCGTGTTATCACGAAAATGGGCTGCAGTAATTTCTAAGGTTAATGACACCAGAGCACCCGAGGGCAGAAGTCTGTTTAGTTTAGTTTAGTTATATTAGCGTCCCGTTTCAAAGCAACACGAGGGCTATTTTGGGACGGACCTCGTAATTTTGAACCAGGTCAGATGACGAGGACGACACCTGAACTGGCACCCCTCTCTCCACACCACGCCACATCAGCGGGAGGACGTTTGGCTTGACAGACGTGCAAGAGACTCCCACACACGACGGATCTTCGGTGGAATCGAGTCTCGAACCTGAAACCCTTCGGTTCCGAAGCCAAGACTTTAACACTGGTGGAGGCCCTTTCACACACATCACAGGATGAAGAATAGCCATTCCGGAACCAGGACTAGAACCTGTAACGCCCAAATTAAGGGGAAGACTAGCTATCCCTAGTTGGTGATTTATCAATGGATTATCTGTTACTCATAAATTAATAACAGAAAATCAATTATATATTTTGGATGATTAATATCAAAATCTGACAGAGAATTCAATTGTAATTAGCAAAAACTGCAAACCAAATTTCATATATATAAGCCATTGCATTTTCTAGTTATTGCATTTACAGGCTTGTAAAAGTACAAAGTTATGGGTAGTTGGCCCCTTGACAGATCTGATTTCAAATTTGATAAACATTAACACTTTTGATGTTAAATCTGTGCCCTAAATTTTATATATCTGAGTTCATTCGTTTTGAAATTACCGTAGTTATATCCGGAAAGACTTCAACCCTAATGGTTTTGTTCAAAATTTGATAGAAATTTATAAATTTCGTGTGAAAACCGTATACCAAATTTCATCCATCTAGTTCAAAACTGTTTTGACTTATCGCAGGCAGATAGGAAGAGTTCAAAACTGTTTTGGCTTATCGCAGGCAGATAGTAAGAATTCCAAAAATTTCATACTCAGGGAAGGCTAAAACATAGAATTAGCCAAAATCTCTCTTCGCCAAAATCTCAAAATATCCTGAATTTTTCGTGGATTACAATACTTTCTGTTTAGTTGAAATGATGTCATTGAATTTATACAGATATGAATCTTGAAGATTCTTTTAAAATCTCAGGTTCAAATTTGTTCACAATTACAGTACTTTTTCTTAGAACACCAAAAAATTAAAAATGAGTAAAAACATAAAAATTGATTTAATTAAAAAAATGGATGATGAAGTACCTGTTAAGCAAGTCATATTTAAATATGTGTGTTTTTATCTTGATACCCAATGAGAACATTTGGTTATATATAGCATAGATGCAAGCATTTTTGGACATCTTACATATCTTTATGAGGAAAAAAACGAGAATGACATGGACAGAACATTCCATATCTTTATTTCAAAACGTGTGACAGGAAATTATAGTAATAATACATCAAATGACATCTTTGCACTTTTCACATTTGATAAAGATTTTAAGCATATTTTATTTTAGAAAAATTCAAAATTCAACAAATTATTTTTTTAAAAACATAATAATACTTTTTTTAAAAGTAACATTTTAACGTTTTATAAAGGTGAAAGTGTATGTTAGAGGGAAAAAACGGAAAAATTACAAAGATTTCCACCACTATGGCCTATTTTCTAAATCATTCTAATCATTAAATAAAGTCTGAATATTAATGATATTCATCAGATCCATTATACAGATGCAAAAAATAGAAATTAATTCCATATAGCTGATAAAAATTTAATAACTAATTTGTGCTAGAACTGATCAGTTTTTGGACATGCATTTATAATTATTTGGTTTCTGATTTAATTTATTTTAAATGTAGTAAAACTCTTTTGTTATGGATTTTTAAATGGTTGTGTTTCATAATTATAAAGATATCTTTTCCTTGACTTTTTTCTTGAGTAATGGTTTCGTTTGATTAATGTTGAATTTTAGCTTCTTCTAATTATACTAATATGTGATGAATGAAATACTTAGAATTAGACACTCTTCATTCGATCATAAATTCTCCTAAAATTATTTTTCTACAAATGATTCTAGTTATAAGTATCTGGAGTAACCATTAAAGATATAAAATATAGGGAATGTATTGATCTTATCTATTTGTTTTTCATATTTAGCTTTCGATGGCGTAATAATTATTTCTATCATAGTGAGTTACATATGATAATTAAAAAATTTTTAATTATAATTTTTTCACAATATTTGAGAGATTTGCATTGATAGCTAAAATATTTTTTGAATTTTTTTAGTAAAAACATTTATTTTATGTCTGTTATAATCTGTTTCATGTCGATTACAAAAATATATTGCAATTTACGTTTTAATAACTGTAATAATTATTATTATTTGGTAGTGGTAATGCATATTAAAGTGTCCTGCATTCATAAAAGCATAACTTTTAAAGTTCTAAAGAAAATTTAACTGATTATATATGTAAATATTACACTTTAAAAGAGAGCATTCATTGACAATTTAGCTTTAACTGTTATCTATATCTGATATATTTTTATATACAAATAACTGATTTTTCTACTTGCTTTATGTAAAAAAATGTTAGGAATGTATTTGTATTTGACTGACATTTTTTAATGACAATAACTCCTTTTTAAAAGTTGCATCGTTAACCAATTTTTTTTTCTGAAAAAATACCTGGGAATTTGATTTTTTTTTTCTTATATAACTTTATTGATATTTATATGATATACTTTTATACTTAATAATATTCGTACTTTTTCCCGAACTTTGAAACAACTGCATGTGAAATAAAATTTAGTTCCTTTTTTTCCGTTCCATACAGCTCGGTTTCACAATTTTTCTCAAGAGGAGTAGATGGCTTTTAATGAGCATACCATGTAGAAAACCCTAATTATTTTTTTTTTACAAAAGAAAAAAAATATTCTATAATCTGTGTTGATATCAGTTCCTTTCTCTTCACACACAATCTAATTGTCAGTACCACAACAAATCCTGTAGATACTGCTACATAAAGTTGTAGCGGGGTGATCGGCTCTATACAACGAAGTCTAATTGTCAGTTAAGAGAAATCGTTTAGTTTTTGATCAATAGATGGCAGCAGAAACAGAACTGAAAAGTAGTTTTATTTGTATAATATTGTAGTGGAACAGTCACAAGAGAGACATGGGGAACTGGTGTGTTTCTCATATTTAATTTAATGAATACTTCAAGGAATAAGCTTAAAATGTGAAAGAACGTCAAACTGAAAAATAGAAATTCCGTAGAAACAGAGTTTAAAAATTAAGTCATTTAAATATTTCTTGTGGTTTATGGTTATTTTTATAAATGAAATTTCTTATTAGTTTTCCTTCTGATGCCGGTCAATGAAAATTCCCTTTAAAAGCTTAAAAGATAGATTTTTTTAATAATAAATGAAATTACTTGTTTATAATATTAATTTAAAAGGGATACTTTTCTTAAAAAAAGATTAAAAAACATGTATAAAGCATCAACCTGTGTTTACCTAATTTGATAAAATAATGTTGTATTATTAAACTGCTGCAATTATTTTTAACTTCAATGCGGATTGTTAACTAAAAATCCAATTACGAAAAATATATTTATCTATTTCTTTTTTAGATTTTTCCGAGGCAAAATTTTTAATTTGTCCCTACTTAAATGATTATAGTATCTTATGCTATGTTATAATATTATGTAACAGTAACTATACGTCCTTTATACAAGTGGAGAAACATGGTTGTGTAACAGTGTCTAGATTACTGTAACATTAGGTCTCAAGCATTTTTCCAAGTCCCGTACAGTGACTATGCCAAAGATTAGTCTTAAATTTCATTTTCTTGAAAACAAGTTTTATACAAAAATTTTAGATGTTTATTTGATCTCTGAGAAATATTTAAAAATGCTCATTTTTCAAGGATGCTTTTTTTTTTTGTATTAAAATTTCTCTCAATTTTATTGAGCATATCTCTAGTTTATTATCGACGTTTTATCATAATTTTCTTCATTATTAAACAATTTACTTCCAAAATCTTTTGATACTTCTCAATATAACCTAATCATATATATATATATGTGTGTGTGTGTGTGAAAGAGAGAGAGTGTGTGTGTGTGGTAGTTTCACTTTCTACAGTATAAATAAAATGTTTTTTTTTTAAGTAAATTGAAAGATGATACTGAAATTAACCCTTAAGGAATTAACTCTTCAAACATTTAATTTTTTTTTCTTGAATTTTAACGAAAGGCAACAGAATTTATACTGTGAAGTATTTTTTACTTTACAATTGCATTAAAAAAATAACTTTAATTATGTTGTAAATTATACTTTATTTAAATAAAATAAATATCTGTTTTCAATGTTTAGTATTTTTAACCAATGACATTGAATTTCAATGAAAAAATTATTTTCTATGTTTCACAGTTCTGAATATATGATTTCATAGTTTGTAAATAAAAACTAAAAGAGACAACTTCAAATGGCACAGAATATTTACTTTATTGAAATAATTTTTACAAGTTCAGTAAACACACATTCATATTTTATACAAGATAGCACAATGTACAAGCAAAAAAGATTCGGAATAAACTGTGATTATTTTACAATTCCTGTAACACTTGCAAATGAGATGAGCTACACAGCCTTTTATTTCGTATGATCCACACATTTTCTCACTTTCTTAACACCTTTGTTTAAAAGGCAATGCAAACCCGTTTCTTTTTCATTAAATAACAAACACTAACCCAAATAAAATAGATAACATTTTAAATATTTAATAACAATAAAGAATTTTATATAAATTTCACAGGGATTAGATGTATAAAGAATTTAGAAATGAAATCTTGAATGAGAAGCTCTTAATTTCATACAAAGCATGAATGTTTTCAAGCGAAATAGATACAGCCAGCTGCACAATTTTTCAAAAGCTCAATATCTGACTTCAGATCACATAACAGATATTTAATAAGTTAGGTAAAAAATACTTAAATTAATATATCAATTAACTATTTTTTAAACTATAAGACCATACCCAAATTCAAAATAAATAATATTCACTACACATTTTAAACAAGTTGGATAATTTCTCATAAAATTTTATAGTAAATTATTTACAGTAACGTCCATTAATAACATGTAAAATATTGTAAATTAATTTCAATTTTTTCTTCATTTCAAAAATAAACATAATTCCATTATTTGGATGGAATTCAGATAATCATCATTATTTAATTTGTGTATATAATAATGTAATCTTTACTTAGTAAAATAAACTGCAGATTAAAATCCACGTTTTTATCACATGCATGAAAGCCTCAGCTCTCGCAGAACTAGCCTCTTCACATTCAATGCACTACGCAGTTTATATCACAACTTATCTCCATCTAGAAGACATACCAAACTTTGAACTGTCTATCAAATACCTTCTGTCTACATAATTTGATTTCCAAAAAAAAAAATGTATTTTTCTCTCATTTATATGAATTCCACATATATTCCCAAACAATTTACATTTAATATGAAAATTAAATCTATCACGAGATTTTGCAAACAAATGGGTAACTAAGAGTGAGAACATGAAAGTCCTTTTCTTCCCACAAAAGTATACAGTCATGTGATAAGAGAATGCCTTACGTGCAGCCGTTTCTTGTGGGACTCGTAGGACATGGATAAAAGAGTGGCTTCTCGGGATAGACATAGCGATCGTGGAATTTGTCCATCAAATA
Source organism: Argiope trifasciata (assembly GCA_026543055.1). Classification (NCBI taxonomy): domain Eukaryota; kingdom Metazoa; phylum Arthropoda; class Arachnida; order Araneae; family Araneidae; genus Argiope; species Argiope trifasciata. Next base: position 8,800,231 of record JAPMOQ010015927.1, on the reverse strand, counting down.
TGAGGAATGTGATCTGTACTGCAGAGAAGCAGAAGAGCCATTGAGCTTTTCAACTTTCAAGGAATGACAGCTCAGATTCACACATATGCTAATAGGATGAAGAACGGGGGCCAATTCGTCCAGTCCAGCCATGCTAGGAAGCAGCAGCGATGCATCGACAGTTAATGGAATGTAAAAAGTACCTTTGGGGTGTAAAGCAAAGATCGGCATGCCTTGTCCTTGGATTGGGCTGGGTGATCGATTCGATAATCGATCTGGAGTATGCGGATATGGAGATAAAGTTGGTGAATGATGGCCATTGCTGGATTTGAGCATGGTAGGACAAGAATTATTCTCACCATTTGTGCTGTATCCAGAGCTGCTGCCATTGGATCGAACAGCATGAGGTGGAGGACTTGAACTTGACCCACAACTGCTTGCCGTTTCAGCATGAGAGTCCCAGTGTTGGTTGTTGTATGAAGAAGGTAGGCCAACACTTTCTGAATGGTTCAGTCGCTCAGGTACTTTAACAACGTGGTCTGGTGGTGGGTGGGTGGGCGGATATGGTGAGAATGCGTGACCGGTGTGTGAATTAGTAGAGCACAGCCCATTATGAACCAAACGATCTTCATGAGCAGGAGGTGGATGTCCAGATCTTAATGGATATGGCTCAACCACGTGGATTTTGTTGTTGTTATGATCTTCGTCCGGCAAAGACATTTTATCGGAATAATGACTGTCTGTTGGAGAAGACGTGTGATGTCTCAAGTCAGCGTTAAACCTGTGTTTAATGTTATTCTTAAATTTATAGCAACTTTCTTCGGTTTTAGGAGCTTCACTCTGATTGGATGGGGGCACAACAACCAGTACAGGCATGGGCACAGGAGACTGTGGACTGTTGTTTCCGTTACTAACAGTGCGATTGCTTATACTACCATTGTTACTGCTATTGCTATTATTTCTTGAAGGATCTTTGGGAACACCAGGATTCTGCAACATTTCCCGCAACTGACTCGTTACTTTTACCGGAGGGATGGAAGGTGGAGGTGGTTGAGAATGGTGAGAATTATTTTCGACTTCTTGTTTCAAGTCAGGCACATCTGGCTTGGATTCGTACGGAAAGGTATGGTTATTTTCCGAAACTACTGCACCATTTGAACAGTTATCTAACGGAAAACAAGAGTTCGAACGACTATCCACTTCCATTGGAACTTGAGGTTTTGTTTCATCGCTTATCATCATACCTAAAGCTTGAGTATAGCATAAACCTAGAAATAAAAACATAGATAATTAATTATAACTATATATTTATCAAATTCACAAAATGATTCGAACAGCATTTAAAAAGTTTTAATATTTTTTCTCTTACAATCTTCCTTTTATAAAGATTTATAAAAATTAAAGGTTAGAATGTAGCATTTATGAAAAACACTAAAGAAAAAAAACATTGGCTAGTTCCTGCTGATTTTAATGAATTTACATAGAAGCGCGATATGTTAAGTAATAGATATAAAGGCGTTATTTTTTTAATTCAAATGAATGACCAGAGGACCTTTAAGGAATCCAGTGTTTCTGATGAATAACATATTAATCTTTATTTTACATTTAAAAAGGTTTAATTGAAAAGTATGAATAGTATTTAGAAGTCATTCAATAACTTTTTTTCTTTTTTAATGAGAAAATAGCACTTTACCTCCAGCAACTTTATCATAGTGCTTCTGCAAGTGGTTGATCAATCTGACGCAAACACCGTCTCCTGAGAATAAGCCTTCTGATTCCACCATAAAACGAACTGTTTCCGACATACATTCGTGGTATCCAAGTCTATATTGACGTTTGTGATCCTGTTCAGTTGTTTTAGCTACTTCGCAATTAGCTGTAAAAGCAAAAGATTAATTAGTAAATATAATATATACGCACCAAAAATGAATATTTAAGAAATGCTTTAGTTCCCGATTAAGATTACACAGTTACAGCCATAAAAGTCAAAATCAACAAACCAAATTAGTAATTTCTTTAAATGTTTGAAGTATTGATATATCTATCTTAAACACTAGGAGCCCAGTCTAGTCCAAAATCACCCTATTCGATAAAACTCTGACTCGGATATTTCCAGAAGAATAGCTGAAATCTTAGAGTGAAAAGTATTTCGCAACGAGCCACTCATATGGAAAGGGTGATTCCACTATTTCCATGCACGGAGAATTATTCTGCATTTTGAGGCATTGGAATTCTCACAGTTAACTGAGCTCATACAGTTGAAATTCAAAATAATTGCTGAATTTATTGGTCAATATAATCCAACATTATTATCATTATAGAATCAGTGATCGCTTTTTATTCAACATATATAATTATTAATTTCATAACAAATTAGTATTTAACAGAGAATGCTAATTATTCATAAAAATTGCATTTACCACAGAAAAATGTTACCTTGATTTATTCATCGCTGAGTAATTATTTTAATTCGTAAGGTTCAGTAAATATATGGCCTTGTACTTTGATAAGTTACTTTCCAGTAATTGATTAATGATTCATTAAGCATTTTTATTATCATTGCATCATAATTAAAAGCAATATGTGAACAATTTTCTAACTCACCTGGATCTTTGCACGGATGCGCTTGAAGATGCTTCAAATGTTTAATAGCCATTTCTATGATCTCAGTCTTCTCTATTCTGCCTCGACCCTGAGAAGAAACATCGTGGATTAAAACACATGTGATCCATCATTGAAATAGAAAAATGCGGTTAAAATTATGTTATTTCATTTTATTCGGATAAAAAATTTATACGATATAACTACCTTTTTCAAATAGTTAGTGGGCACAAGACGGCTGAGATCGGCGAGACAGTTATTCATTCTGTCTCGCCGCCGCTTTTCAATAATTCGATGCGACATCGGGTCCTGGAAATAAACAATGCAATCATTTAGAAACACATTCGATAATATTTCATACAATTTTTTCACTGAAATTCTTTGTATTACAAAACTACCAAGAACAAGATTACAGGAAGATGAGTTAAAAAAACAAGTTTATGTTTATGCTGCGGTCACCTCAGTCACATTTTCTGAGGCAAAGCAAGATTAAATGGTGTCCAGAACCCAGTATCCTCCCCCTCCCCCCACACATACATACACGCACACCTACATACTCATCATATTGGTCTGAAAAAGAGAAATGAATGCACTTTTCCAGCCACTAAAGACTCGAATTCGAAATGTTCCAAATCCATATAATTCGATAGCTATTATTGCAGCATATTTTAACATGAAAGTTATTAAGATATCACTCTCGCCTCACATCTTTAGAAAAAAATGTAATTACGTTAAAAATTTTAAGTATTCCAGTTTTTTTTTAATTTTACGATTAAAATAATATAATCTTTAACAACGTTATTAAAATAAACTCAATTTTAAAAAAACTAATAGAATTATTGTCTAAATATTAAAAACAATTTGGAAAAAGTTGTAAATTTTTAGATCTAACAATTTTGTTTTCAAAAGATTTAAATTAATTACATAATTTTATACAAACTTCCTCAGCTTTATAAAAAAAGTAAACTTAAAAAAAAACTCGGTTCCAACAAGAGAGCAGATTACTGTACTTTTTACAGTAAATAATGATACAATTATAAACAATGGAACAATGAAGGTACAAAGTATTAAATTTTATCTTTTTTTTATTAAGAGATGAAACAAAACCACTTTTTATTTATAATCTAACAAATAATGGAACAACAAATGTACAAAGTATAATATTTAATCTTTTTCCAATAAGGAGATTAATTTTTTTTAAATCTCGGTACAGATTTTTAACATATCTTAAGGTTTTTACATATTTTTTAAAGAGGCAATTAGCATTTAGTAAAACTTTTGATAGCAGAATATATTCGTTTGAAATACCTTGTTTTCTCGGATATAAATTATCATAGATATAATTTGACACCATTAGAAAAAAGTCTTAATTTTTTTTAAAAAGGTTTTGCAATAAAATAATCAAACTCAGCATTTTGTTTGCCTCTTTTTATATGCTATAAGAAATACAATTATCATTCGCCTAATTTTACAAAAACAAATTATAAACTTACATAATTAGAATGATATTCTATGTTAACTCAAACATTACATATCGATAGGCAATTTTAAAAACAATTTTTTTAACAAATGAACAAAAAAAATCTTTTGCTGATCGTTGCATAATCAAGTAACACGACACGAGACGGTTAGCTATTATTGACAAGACATATTCATTGCACAACGTTTTCGAAATTCTAGAAGGTTGCTGATTACGAATTCGGCATTGTTTTTCATTTATTTCTAACTATTTTAACCTGAAAAGTTTGTTAAATAATAATGAGTTTTTTAAAAAACGAAAGTAGTGGGGACAAATTGCTTAACAATATTCAGTACACAATCCAGATAATGAAATTCATACAGATTAATATAAATATTCCTTCAGGGTATTTCTTAAGGATGCACACAAAACAATTTTCAAATGGTTCAGAAAATCTTCACAAATCTATATATCCGTTGAGGTGCCATTCCAGATACTTTTGCCGTTATCGGTTTGATACGAGGTACTTTTTTTCCGCAAATAATAGGAATACTGTTATTTTTTTATGACTGTTGCTGTTAATGAATGCTTCAGTCAAGATTTGGAAATAAGCAATTTCGTGAATAAACGGACTTCGTGATTTATATGCTATTCCCTAAAAGGCCACTGATAATTTGAGGTCGAATAGAGTTTCTTGGCAATATTTTTTTTTCCAAAAACAACCGCCATTTTTTTGACGAGACGTGACGGCCTTCATAATACAATGGCATTGGCCTTCAATACATCAGACTGAATTAAGTCAAAAAAGGCCACCACAACACAATACTGTCCGTCTCTTCCAGGCACAATGAATAAGTACATCAAGAAAAATAAGTACACAAAATTTTGACAAATTATTTTGGTTGAAGAGTTTAATTTCGCAAGAAACCATTTAGTAATCACCATGAAAAAGATTGCCGATTTCAACCAGCATTCCTACATCCAAATCTGTTCTTTTACTCATTGTCTTTTTTTTAATCTATTGATCCTTGAATCGTAAAAATCTATTAAAGGCCCACGCAATTTTCGATATTCTATAAAAGTATTATATTAATAAAAATTAAAACACTTCAGATCGATGTATAGATTCGACTGACTATGGCACAACGTATTGGAGGCTCAATATAAAGACATATTAAAAAATATTTGAAATTAATTATTAAATATTCTAAAATTAACACTTGAAAATCTAATAAATCTATGAATTACAACCAATTAAAATCTTAGTTCGTCTTTATTATCAATTACTGCATAGTACAAGAATTTGCATAACGTGTTTGATTATCCATTTCAGAACAGAGAGGAAATAAAACATTTTAAAGGAATGCATTAATTCAAAATGAAAACATTTTAAAGGAATTCGTTAATTCCTTACTAATCCAATTGCAGATTTGGTAAACGTCTTTCAAAATCTAAGTTCCCGGTAAAAAATAATTACACTTATCGTTAATTAAGAGAAAATTATTTATGTAATTGTAAATGATGAATCAAACAAAAATTTATCAAGTCATTTAAAAAAATTTATACTCAAATATTATAGATTATTATTATTTTTTTTAAAAGGAATGAATCTTAAACAAAATTCAACTTATTCCATATTCGTAGATTTTAAAACATCCTTAGATGATAGTTGCATAATCAACTACCACGACATGAGACTGGCCTTTGTCATTGTTGATATGATGTTAAATTGCACAACAAACGTTTTTGAAATTCTAGAAGACAGTCGGATAAGACTACGATGTTTCTTTGTTTTCATATATATCATTAATCAGCTTAGCCTAAATTCCGTTAAATAGTAATGAATTTTAAAAAAATAAGTTAATGGGACGAAGCATTTTAGAACAAAGTTTAATATACTATTTTTAAAGCAATAAATAAATGTTTCATAACATTTAAATAATATTCTTCTTCTTCAGTCAAAGGTCGTATAAAAAATCGTCCATAATTAAATGTGCTTACTTCTGTTTATTCTACCCGCCACAGTCTGTTGATGCTAATTTTTACTATATTTGATACCAAACCATTCATGATAACATTTGAATAGATGGTACAAGTTTGAGAGTAAATTTATTTATAATAATTCAAAAACTCATTAATCCGGTACATTCTTTGCTCCATTAGGGGTTAAAAAAGGAATTTATTTCATACCACCTCTTTCACATCAAAAATTTAAATAATGCCTTTTTCTTCTATTAAATCTGATTTTGCTGCTTACAGTTCGAACATTTCACATCGTTATACACATTTGCACACATTAACCAATCAGGCAACTAAAAATGCCAATAATAAAATAGCTAATAATAATTCCCAATACATTAAATTTGCCCCCTAAAAATTTGTTTGATACAACCAACGACCTCAAGGTATAATAATAACTACTCTGAAACGAAAGACGATTAAAAAGGTGTAGGGAATTTCTCCCATCATAAAAGGGATAATTCGGACAACAGAACTAAAAGATTGCAAAACAAGATGCAATTTTGCAACCATGCGGCATTAAGCACCGATAACACGAGCAGCTGATTCTGAACAAGGATTTAACCGTCTGTTCTTTCGAACTGGTTTAATCAGCGTTTTGGGTTCTGCCGAACTCGGGCAGACTGATATACAAAAATAATGACTACAGATGTCGCAAAGTGAAACTTCGGAATTTGAAGTTCGTATGAAGTCACGTTTTTCGGCGTTATCATCGTTTCCAAGGCGATGATAGATAATTTTTTTGTAAGTCTCGTTTCAGCACACTTATCTGCAGGACGAAGCCTGTGAAATTTATCGCACTTTTTCATCAAGTCAACGGGCTTCCGTACTATGATCTCTGTGATAAAATTTATTTTAAGTGCAAGGAAACTTGCACTTAAATCAAACATATTTCTCTTTTAACGATTGGAACCTTTTCGATTTATTTTAATGATTTAGTTTTAGTTTTTTAGTTTAGTTATATTAACGTCCAGCACTTATAATGTGATCGTGTTTTTCTTTTCCTTCCTATTTTTTTTTAAATATTAAAACAGCCATTTAAATTTAAAAGTTTGTACAATAAACTGAACAATAATTTATGAAAGTCATTTATTTATCTTCAAAGTAATTTAATGTAAAATTGGTTTGATAAATGAATATTATAAAATATCTTTAAAGAGACTGTATATTGTATACAGCCGACCACCCTACCACCACTGAACGTAGCAGTATCGACAGCTCTTTAAAGAGACTAACAAATACAACCAGCACCTGATAAATCAAATATTTTATAATTTAAAATTGGAGATCTTTAAAAAAAATTACAGTTCTTTGTAAATATTTTCTAAAAACCTTTTATAGATAATTATACGTCAAAGTTTTTAATAACTTGAAATTTAAAAGATCTTCCAGAATATTATTACGACAATTAGGTTATTCAAGGTCAGATTTCAATCGCTTTCTATCGTTTTTTAATAAGCAATGACCTGAAATTCAAAGTCGATAAGTTCTTATTTAATTTGATAATCAGAATAAAAATCACAGAATATAATTACTTGAAATTTAAACTTTAAATAAGATTGCTTTTCTTCAAATCATATCAACTTTAAAGTATTTTGGTGAAAAAAAATTACGCAATTATTTGTAACCTTATTACAAAAAATAATATCTCATTGACATCATTATGAACATATTTTTAATTAGAAACTTGCTATATACAAAATGTAACGATAAATAAAACACAAAATCTAACTTAAGTTGACAATATTTTTGCGTTGCCACCCTACTGCTGCTAAAGAATTCGATACCATTCAATAAAGACTCGATATTGGTATTTTATATGATATCAATATTACCATGTACATTCTTTTATTGTTTATTTTCCGGTTTTCAGATTTTTTTTTAATGAAAATGGATTACGAGGTGGGGGGGGATATCACGTTTCATTTTATTGTTAAAATGAATTACATTATATAATTATTATGAATGCTTAAAATCAATATATTTATGGATGAAGTTGTGCTGTTACTGGCTTATTAAATTGTCACCACATATTTTAATCTAAGTTTCTCAAGGGTCGCTTGTTGACTATTTACTAACTACAGCGCCGCTTAAATTTAAAACCACTTATAATGGGCAGGAAAAATCTAGAGGCAAGTCTGAACACTATTTCTGCTTCATCCGCTAATCAAAGTTAAGTCTTTATTAATTTTTTTTCTAAGTTAACGTCTTTTACAAGGAGAATTCGTGCTAAATTTAAATAGGACTAATATAAAAACCAATTAAAAATTTATGCGTATGTAAACTTATTTTTCCACTGAAATAGATATTATAAATAAACGTCATGATGCTATAAAAATATTTTATTCAGAATTCTGAAAGCATAACCACATATATACTAATACCAATAAAAATGCATTTTTCAACCAGCGTATTTTAATAAAGTAATTTAACTCACTTTTCTCAGTGGAATTTCACAGTCCTTCATTCAACAGATTAAGAGTCACCATATAGAAAATCACAAGCACACAAAAAAAATTTATCCAGATTTTGTTTTTCCTAAGTTGGCACGAGATGTAAGCGCGACCATGAGAGAAAAGATGTTTCAGGTTACAATAATCCCCGAACTTGATGCGGTTTTACTTAAGAGAACACTTCGTAGTATATAACGCGCCGCGGTAAGTCCATGCGTACTTTCCTCTTGTCTTGTTCGTATCGAGGTTACCATGAGGATCTGAGTCGCGCCAAAGCAATTTCGCCAATTGTATATCGAAGAAGGGAAAGAGAAAGCAAACGGAATCTACATAAAAAACCGTTTAGATTTCTTTTCTTACTTTTTTCACCTCGATATCTATCAGCGGAATGTATTGGAAATATTTTCTTTGATTGTGAGAAAACTCGAAAATGTTTCATTTTAAGTCTCCAATGGCAATTATATAGAATTTGAACCAGTTATATCCTTTTTCTTTTCAATGAAATTGATATCGTCGAAACGTTTTCTAGTGTCCGATATCTAATTATGAGAATAATTTCGAAGAGATAACAGCAGTTTTATCCTGTTATTCGTTTCGAAAGTTTATAAAAAAGATAAAAATTGAAATCTCAATTAATGGAAAAAGGAGGTTATCTCTTTTAATGTTAGTATTCTAGAATCTTCTAGAAAAAAATGAATCTATAATTATGCAAAATATTAATACTAATAAAAAAATTACAAATTATCGTTGAGTATCGTATTAATTAAAACAACTAAGAGATAAATTCTATTCTTAGGGCTGTAAATAGAATTTAAACAATACTTAAAAATGCAATTCTGCGAAACCGTAAATACTTTTACTTTAATTTAGCAAAATAAAAGAACTGAAACAATTATTATAAGTACTAGTAAGATTACCTCCATAACTGCTATTAAAGATACAGTGCTTGAATTTGATGATTTTTATTGTATACTAGAGCCTAGATAATTGTATCCAGATTGAGTGCAGAAGGATATCAAAACAGAAAAATAAGTCTTTAATGAAGGAAGCTCATGAAATAATATTAGAAGTATCGAATCCATGTCAAACTCTTGGCAATCACAAATAAATAAAATCAGATTCACTAAAGGCCGCTTATTTTACTATTAACTAAAGAACAAAACACTAGTCCACACATAGGGATTTTGTAACATTGTAATAATATACTTGTAGAATAAATAATCAGTTTTATAAAATGATTTGATAAAAAGTACAAGATTAATTTGTGCTCAAATTACCAAAATCACCGCCACTTCATGCAGTAAGTATATTTTTACACAAAAAGCAACTGCAAAATATCATGTAATGAGAAAGAATTTATCTGAATTTATGAGAAAGTACTTTCATTAAAATAGATAGTTAAATTAACTGATTATATTTAATAATTGAAGCCTCGATTGCATTTCAGGAAAGATAAAGCAATAATCTAAATTCTTGGTGATTTTAAATAAACACTTTTCTTTCACTTCCTAAAAACAACAAGTTCAATATCTTCAAATACTAAAATATACTTATTTTAGCATTTAGCTAACAACTTCTGATGGTATTTGTCAACTTATTATGATATTAAAGTCTGAAGATAGGATTAAAAATATCAAATTTTTGTTTTGAATTTCAATATTCAGATTTAAAAAAATCAATTGAAAAAAATTAATAAACCAAATTAACACTTACTTTCATTTTCTTATCTAACACAACTGCGTCTTTATAAATTTCTCGCGCAGTGGTTTTGAAAAAGAACTGCGGAATCATGAAATCTGCGGAATTGGTGGAGCAAAGTACAGAAAACAAAATCCAATACTAGATAACAATATGAAAATCAAATTTGTAATAGAGTTTTTAAAGGGGACTACAAGCTTGAAAGTTTTATCCTCAAGATACCATCAACATTTCATGGTTAGTCAGAATATCTACTAAACACTCAACCTTCACCATCACCATCGCACATTTGTCATTAGCACCTAACCTTCAGAAGAAGCTTTCTTTTTTGATTAGCAAACACATCAGGAGAATCAATATGTCTCTAGCAGTGAGCTAGCTATAATACCGAATTCTATTTTTTAAGTCTCAAGTTCAATAGCAAACCTAACGTCATCAACACGGTTGACTAATTGACCTTGTCCCCATTTCACATAGTTCTCAAAAGCGTGATTCTCATTTTGCACATGCGAAGGGCATTTATTTACACGTGATTTTGGTCGATTAACACCGGTGCGTTAAGAAGCCCCCGCCTTTTCACAGCTTAGCAAAAATGTGTACGACAAACCGTTTTAACACACAAAAATTCTAATTCAAATTTATTCTTTTCTTTTTTTCACTTTGAGAAATGTAAGGCATCAAATCAATCTATCTGATAACCAGAATAATAAGAACAGTATAAAAATGACGTAATGAAAAAAGTCTACAGCTATGCATTTCTTTTACTACTTTGTTAAGATCAAACGAATATTTTTCGATGTTTATAACAGCAACTGCGACAAGTATTTTATGAACTTAGAAATAATTTTTCGTTTCCCCCCCTTTACCCTACTTGTATAATTTTAATTTTTAAAAGCAAACTTAAATACATAAAGAAAAAAGTTTAATAAAAAAATTCAAACACGCTTTTCTTGTCGATTAAGAACTATTTCTTATTTTAATCTTTTTGTACTTTTTATTTCGTAAAACATAATCTACTACGAACTATAATTAAGGAATCACGATTTTTTCCCCAAAATTCTTTACTAAGTGACGATACACGCTTGAGTACATTAAGTTTGAGCACGTATATATATATTCATACATGTAACGTACACGTTTGAGTACGATGCATGTATGAGTATATATACTTGCGCTTGTTTTACCGTTAGCGAGATGATAAGTGATAATTAATGATAAGTGATTAATCACATTGATGGCATTGTCTATATGTATATATTAATCTTCCAGCATCTTAAGAATTTATTACATTAAGATTCCATCTAGGTTCTTAAAAATATATCACACCTTAGCTATTTTTTAACAAAGCATTTCATATTGATTTACGAATTCAGAATTGAATTTACATTATGATTTAAATAAACGCATAACATATTTATTTCATTTGTTCAAGCATAATATAAAGGTTTTTTAAGCACCAGCTTCGATAAAATTTTGAAGAGTAAAAATTAAAATGGGAATTAATTTATTCATGCTCGAAGAAAAATGTTCATAATGAATAACAGTCGCCAAAAAGACCTACAGTTTTCTAAAAAAAATATAAGTAACAGGAAAAGAATATTAATGATCAGCAGCAGCGTTCACCTTGCAATGTCGAATGGAGGTGATAAATATTGGAGGGATAAGTTGCCAAATGTTGCAACCCTACCATCAATGTGCATGCCAAGCACGTGACGGACGTATCGAGGTCTCACGTGTCCACGTGCGAGCACATGACGAAAGTCGTCGCCAACATTTGGCGTGCTTCCAGACTGTGGGACCTTGAGTTAAAAGAACACGTGGCTGTGTTTCGGCACTCCGTAAGATAGCTTCACCTTTATGCTTCCTGAAAAGTTCTCTCGCACTGACCATTTCCCAACTACCTTCCTAATCTACATTGGCGCTTTGATAAACGAAAGCAACAAATAAACACTAGTTACTAAAAACCGTTACAAACGAAAACGTTTTCTCTCCGATTTAAAACATAATTTACACTTTTGTTTTTCTTTAAATTGAACCAGCTTAAATAAGGTGTGGGGGGGGGAGGCGATTATAAGTTTTAGAATTAAAATAAGCATTAAGACTCGAATATAAAACAAAAAGTTCATAATAATTTTTTGGACGAAATAAAGGAATGAAAATCGTCACATAAAACTTTCAAAAATATAATAAGTAGAAGAAAGTTTAATAAAATAAATTTTACATAAATTTTTATGAAATCAGCTTTATAAATCGCTTATGGGTAATATAAATGAGATTTTCATAAAAAGTACCGATTTCACGGCTTCTGAATTTTTCTGACAAATTCTACTAAACCGTAAGGAATATAGATACACTAAGTATCAGAATCGTTACATGAAAACATAACTTGATAGTTACAAGAAGAATTAATATAAATCCTATACAAAAAAGAAATTGTATTTAATATAAATAATTTTGAACCAATCCTTACATAACGCAAGCCACCAGAATAGAGTAATGTTTGTTGTGAAGATTTTTTTTTTGTTGTTAACACACACACAAAATAAATTAATCCTGTTAATTAAAGTCTACGACTCTCCCTTCCCCCGACTGATTACGATATAAAAAAAGAAATTTTCCTTTTTACGACTTCAAAATTCTTTCTGCTTTCCCAAATTAATTTTGTTAAACAAATCATTTTAAAGCGAGTGAGTCTGAATCCCAATTTTTGATTTATTTCACAAGTATTTTGAATTTCTAAAACTATTTTTTATACCTCTAAAGGTTGTTCTGTTAAAATAAATGTTTGTTTAATGCCTTTCTCACTCAAACATTTGCATTTATTATCGATACAGTATAAAAATACTAATGATTAATTTGACAATATTAGTAAAGTACTAAATTTTAGAAGGTTATCCTGAAAAAATAATCCTTAGATTTCTAGCACTCAAAATCATGATTTTTTTTTTCTCCTTATTAACTGCTTGAGATAAATAGAACCGCAATTCAGATTATAAATTTATATAGAATTATTGAAACTTAGAACATTATTGAAAATTACATAATGTGCAAATTATACATATCCAGACGAAGTTTTGCATCGTGACAACCCCAGAAGTCTCCTGAACAAATGTTAATGTTAATTAATCGTTATCGTCTCTCTTTTACACGAATGTCATTAAATCGAAGCAAAATACTTTATAATCTGCCCAAGTCTCGTCAATTTACAGCAAACCAATTGTGTCATGTGCTGTTTCAGAGCAGAAAAAAAAATATATCCAGTCAAGGTTACAGTTTACGCTGGCAATGTCACGTGCCTTCTAATCGAACTCACTCTCCACCTCTGCGGTAAACGTAGGCGACACGCAAACGTTCTCGATTCGAACACATGAACGCTACGCATTACAACAGTTGTTGTTGAACTCTCCTGTAAGAAATTCTTGTTCTCCTTGCCCTCTGAATATGGCAACGAGACGCTCCCTCCCCCTCCCTTCCACAATCACGACCAATTGCGCAGTTTATTTGTTGGCTTTTAGCCGCCATTATGTGTTTGCTTACTCAACGAGGATCTGCCCAGAAAAGAAAAGAAAAAAAGTGAAAAGTAAAATTAAGAAACAAGCACACGCATAGATTAGAACTGCTGACTAGCTCTCATAAGTATGACGTAATGTTGAGTGCATATAGGATTAGTAATGATTAAAAGATGGCAAAAGCTACATATTGCCTGGTAAGCATGAGAACGAAGGAAAATACACAATTACTGGACGATTTGGGACATTGTAAAGGAATGAAATAAGGAATCACAATAAAGCCTCAAAAATTACTAAGGCAACATATAAAGATATAATCAATTCAAATATTATTATACTCTGACACCTAATTTTTTTAAATTAAGCATTAAAAAATTGGCACACAAAATTGGGGGGGGGGCGGGAGCGAGGGGGAACTGTTCCAAATGTTTAAATTTTCAGATTGAAACAAAACTGAGCTGGCGATGAGTTGACAAAACCTTTTTTATTTATTTATTTATTTAGATCTATGCATACTGTTTTTTATCCATGAAATTATTAAATACTAGCCGCCTTTGGCGACCAGCTGGTTCGCCATGAATAATATGCTATAAAAAATTTTTCGGTGATGTTGCCAAAATATTAAATATTTTTTTTAAGGAAAGCGAGAAACGGAAAAAAATTATTCAATAAATGATTTAAATGTTGCAAACGATTGTAGAAACCTTGGCTTTGCATTTATTTTTTTAGAAACTATTACATTTTATATGGAAAAAATTATTCGCTTAATGATACAGATATTGCAAACTATTAAAGAAATATGCCATTAAGTCGGGATTTTAATGCATATCCTGTCTAAATTCAATCAGGATTACAATAAATAAAGAAGATTTAGTGAATTGATGATTTAGATATTACAAACGATTATAGAAACCTTTGCTTTGCATTTATTTTTTTAGAAAGTATCACATTTTATATTTCTTTTATTTTATCCAGTCACATGCTAAAAGTTGCATTTCTTTAGATTTATTTGCGATGATAGTTTTTTTTTTTATTTGAACTTCCGGCATTGTTTTCTTTTATTTTATCCAGTCACGTGATAAAAAAACATCGTTAAAATATTTCTTTAAAAATAGTAGGTTAAGTTATATATTAAAACACTGATACCATTAGAAAGCTAATTTTTTAATCTTTATGTTGTAAAAATCATGTTTGTGCGACAATATTTTCGGAAGTTATAGCGGAAAAACGTCGAAATTTCGCTTAAATTTTAATTAATTCAAATTCTAATTAAAAATTCGAAAAAAGGGCTCCGAGGTACACATTCCCGACCTCCAAGGTATACATGTACCAAATTTGGTAGCTGTAGGTCCAACGGTCTGGCCTGTAGAGCGCCAACACACACACACACACGCACACACACATTGAGCTTTATTATAAGTATAGATATTTTTCCTTTTTTCAATTTTTTTTCAGATAGCCTGTTTTTTTTTTTTTTTGTATATTTTAATCGAAAGCTCTGACGCCGTCCTGGTTTAGGGATAAGGTGTCATCCTAATATTCTAGGTATCCCGGGTTCGAGTCCCGGTTCAGGCATGTTTGTTATTCTGTGTTCTATCTGTGAGTAGTGTGAATGCGTTCCCCTTCAAAAAGGGGTTGTGCAAGCGAATGTGAAGAATGAAATAGCTAAGTCGTGCTTTTGGCCCTATTTGGCGTTACTGAAAACAAGGGACGCTAATTTAGGCTTAAAATCGCTGACAGCGATCAGCGGGCAGTGACAAGCGCCATTGAAAAAAACAATCAAAGGATCTATGCTCACATTTATGTATGACAATATTTGAGCTCAAAAATCCTTGAATCAAACTCTCAACTACATTATGAAATGCTCATTGCATGTGAATGAAATGTGTTGTACTATAGCTGCAAAATTTAAAGTAGTTTTTAATCTTTCATCCCATAATAAATGAGTGCAGATAGTAACATATTCAAATACCTGAATATTAAACAGAAAAACACATTTGACAGTATAACCACGTGGCTTACACAATCTACAAATTACATAGTACAGTGATACATGTTTTCCGTAAAAACAGAACCCACGTTGAAAATCTTAAACGTGAGTGTTTCAGGCCCAACGTGTTCCACATCGCGTTTTTTAAGGGGCCAATGCATGCATCCACTAGAAGGTCATCGCATCACGTGGATCACGTACACACTATTTAAGCAATTAGTTTAAGTATTCAAATAAATTATTGACTTTCATTAAAAAAAATAATGAAATTTAAGTACCAACAGGTCATTAAATCTAAAAGGACTATTTTACATCTGAATAATGCATGCACTTAAATATGTACGAACGAAAGTAAAATATCACCAAATAGTAGTAATTAATGCACTCTTCACTTAGATTAAATGGATATAATAAATGGGATAATAAATGGATACTCTCAATAAAATAATATGGATACTCTCAAATAATTTATTAAGATAACTTTACTTCAAAGCAAGAAACACAAACTATTAATAATTAGTTTGAATTAATAAGAAATTTGAAGTAGCAGTAGCGAGATTTTTTTTCTTCTTTCTATTCACGTTCAGACAACAATACAGCAATGTTGACTGCAAAGACATAATATCATTTTTTTTCTAATATTATAGTGTTAAATATAAATGCTATGAAATAACAAGATTCTTTTGATACATATTTTCTAGTGATGCTTGAAAATCACAAAAGACATTGTTTAACTCTAGCATACTATGTTTTTAATTTTCAGCCAATTTTAAGGTCAAAAAACGGAAAAATTCATTTATGTTTCCAAATAAAATTATACAAAATGATTTTAAATTACAATGAAAAAGATTTCAATTTTTAAAAAATTACTTTTCCCTTTTCAAAATTTTTTTGCTATACTTTTAGTAAGCATTAAAAATAATTATTCTTAATTAAAACAATAAAAGGGATTCAAGATGACAATAAATTTCTAAAAAATCGAACCTCAAGTTCAAAGTATCGTAGTTTGATAATGCGTTAGGCTTGATTCTTCGAAATTAGTTTTATTTTTAAATTTTTCTTTTAATTATATAGTAGAGATAGCAGCTCGTCATAAAATGTATTTAATATCATTGCTAGGCGCATTAGTATAAATGCAAAACTAAAATTATAAAGAATATCGTTGTAAAATATGCATGAGTATTTTAAAAAATTTATTAAAATTAGAAAAGAGCTTAATGAAATAAAACTGGAGTAATATTAAATTTTTTTCTGTTATTTTAAAGTGGTCGAAATTTACTGAGTAACGCATTAATATTTTTTATTAATGCTTCGTTAAAAATCAAGCACAAATTCTGAAACACCTTTCCTAGCACGCATTTATAACCCCAGAATAAACTAAGGGTCGAATTTACTAACTCTAGGCCCAATGATCTGCTCTATAAAACCTTTTAAGTTATTTTTTCACTATGCATGTTGCGATTAACAAATCAAATGTCAGTATCTATAAACATTATCAAAAAATATAATAAAAAACTGAGAATTTCATCATTCTTTCTAGATTTTCTTTTCTGATAATTTCTGATATTAATTTATTTCTTATAATTTCTTATATTTCTGCCATTGCGTTTGATTTTTTAAATATATGTTTTAAAAATTCTATTACTCCCCACCCCCTCCTCTTTCAAACATCTAGTGTCTGAATTCTGGTAGAACCTAGGATTCAGTCCAGAATTCCTGCCCACTTTAACTATATCTAACTGAAGGTTTGCTATTCCTATTAATTTAGTTTCAGATTAAAATGTCAAAATACTAAGTAAACTACTGTTAAAGGTCATTTCAAAAACAAAAAGACCGATGACTTCAAGTAGGTACCTCAAACAGCTTTTTTCTCCCTTAAAAATAGATTAAGTAATAGCCCACAAGTACATATCCCAAGTGTTATTTTCAGACTTGCTATTTCTTTCCTACTACGTATTCAAGGAATAGAAGAAGCTGCCAAAGTATGTTACGAAATGTGTGGGGCGCTTATTGAGTAATGCGTATATTTTCACTGATTTCTTTGTCCAAAATAAGTGCTTTCAGTTGATTCAAAGTAGAAATTGTTCCGTATTTTTAACATGACATCTCTCAAGAATATATATATATATATATATATATTGACAGTTTTATTGACTATATATATAGTCAATAAAACTGCCAATAATATTTTAACTTCCTATTTCTTATCGAGGAGAAAAGAGAAATGTCTTGTTCTTTCTTGAGTTCCTGATTTTTTTTATTCATGAACGTTGCGATTAATAGAGCATGTTATCGTATTCAACACGAGTATAAATTGATTTTTCGAAAATTTAATTTCGAAAATTGATGAGGTCACTCTCAAAAATCTATTTTTCATTAGAAAGCATACTTACGAACAAAAATATATTAGACATGAACAATTCATTACAAGATGAATAAAAATACAACTGATGATGAATTGTGAATTTAATATTTAATCTTACTCATTAACTGTGATACATTTTGTTTATATCAAAAATATTCAATAATTTATTAATGCAAACAATCAAAATATTAGACAATAAAAAAACCTATTATTTTTCACAAAATATTACTAACAATTATCATAAGAACTTTAAAAAAATAATGATAGACAAAATAATTATCTGATGGTGTGTGTTTTTTTCTCTAAGGAAGATATATAAATTTAAAACTAAAATGATGGCCACTATATAATCTTGAAATATGAGTTTTGTTTTTCTTATAGTGATCTTCAGATGCTTACGTTTATACATAATAAGTGCACTCTTTTTAGAAATATAACGAGCTGTGGGAGTAGCTAAGGTGCCTAGATTCAATTTTAAAGATGGCACGACGGAGAAAAACATCTGTGCATTTAAAAATGGCCTAAATATAAATATTTCAAATTTATATTATTATGTAACTTAATCTATAGTTTTGATTTATAGTTCTACAGATGTACAGTTTCGATGCCAATGCAGTATATCAATTTTCATTTAATTAGCTTGGACTTTACTGCTATAAAGTTGATAAAAACATGAATACACATAACGAATAACAGCAGCTTGCTGAAAAATATGACACAAATTTTATTTAAAAAGCAACTATCATAATAGAAACTATAAGCCAAATTTTATCCACCCAGGTTTCATCCAATTTTTTTCTTTGGGGGTGGAGGGAGATGTATTCATATGGGCAAGGATGTTTAAACAAACTTGCTGTTGACAAATTTTATCTATAAGTCGGCATAGCTCTCTAAATTTGCAATAATTAAGATATTATGAGATACCTAAATTTCATACATTTATTTTATTTAGGGAATTATCATTTCCACATACTGATAAGCATATATGCATAAATAGTTTTTTACAGACCCAGGTAGATACAAAACTCTTAACAAAATCTCAAGATTGAATATATGGACAATTACAATGCTTTCCTTTCGCATATTTAAAATATGAAAAACCAAAATCCTGACACTGTGAGAACACTGAATAAATAGGACGAGAGTCTAAATAATCCAGAAAAATAAGAAAAAAGAGTCTTAAAACTTCCCGAGCCCCTGTTTACGCCCAACTGCTGACTGGTGAGGCCGGTCGAATCCAGAAGCTTCTGTTATTGGCTTCTGCCTTTACACTTTCCGTTGCGTCGAAGGAGGACAGAACGAGAGAGAGAGAAAACGCGGAACTCGCTGGGATCCATCTCGATGTTAAAAAGAAGGATGGAGGATGAAAAGAGTAAACAACACGTGATTCGTATAGAGGAGGAATGCGCTTGTTTTTCGTAGGGAACAAATAAGAGTAATTTTGAAAGGCGGCTTAATAGTAATGACGATTCGTTTTTGTTGTACATCTTTCAAGTGGAAGATGTGGACAAAAAGGATGTAACCTTCCAACTTGAGATAATCTGCGGAGACTCAGTACTATAGTAGTCAATCGGATCACTTTCGTTTTAAAGAAAGCAGCTCTGATATTTTTTCTCTATCGCTGGCTTTTTAAAAATTTATTTTGAGTTTATATATTGATATGCAATATAATACAGCTTTTCTCAATATTTTAGGGACCAAATAAATATATTGTTGTAGAGAGAGGCATATTGTTATATCGAGGGCCCACATATTTTGAGCATTTAATAAGTTTTTTTTTATTATTATTAGTTTAAGGTGCATAACATACTACTTTTAAGTCTATATTTAGAAGAAATTAAATTGTAAAATACTAATAATAGTGGTTTAAATACTTAAAAAATAAATAAATAAGATAAACTCAGGAAATAAGCACAGAAATATTCACATACCTGAAAACACTTTTTATTGAAAATAATCCTATATTTTTGTTTGTTTATTCATTTCTTTAACTGTTAAGTTCACCAATACTGTATGCATTGAGTCTAGAGCACGAAAATGTTCTTCATTTGTCGACGGAAGGCTTGAAAAAAATGTCCGTAAAGAATTCACAGATTGAAGAGCTTCCTGGGATGACAATAAGGACTGCGATGGGCCTGTATTATCATCATCCTCAATATCATCATCATCTTCATAATTAGCTGTCGATTATAAAACTTGCTTGACCGGTTTTTGAGGGTAGAAACGGAAAAGTGCTAGCGACATTTCACCGTGTGATAAGGCCTTTAGGGAACAATATCGCGTGAAAGAAAGAAAAGTTTAAACCAAATGTTTCGCGTAGAACTCAAAATCGTTAAAGACTACAAAACAACCTTTGAACTCACTTTTCAGTACGTCACTTAACAACACCCCGCCTCCATCTCCCTCTGTTCCTCTAACAAAGGGCACTTGTTCTGTGACAAGGTGACCAGACAGGTCTAGATGTCCTTAAACCTTATCAGAATTCCAAAGCTTACTGGGAAATGAGACTAGGCATACATTTACACTTCACCCCCCCCTCACCCACTCCAATTCCCAAAAGGGTGGTCTTCATCTGTTTTGAAATCTGAACAATAGCTATTTATTCAGGGATAAGTTGAATATCCACAATGAGTCTTAATAGACGGAAAAAATAACAAAAGAAAATGAAAAAAAAAAAGCATTTGAAAATCAAAATATTATTATAAAGGGAGAAAATAATACTGTAATTTAGATTGAAAAAATCGTTTTACAGAGGTTTATTGTTCAAGAGAATATCGCAATATTGAGGGGAGATTAACATTAGTTTATATGCAAAATCACCGGGACCACAAAACATTATTGTAGTAGAGGGGGTTATTGTTGTATCGGGTATCGTTGTAGCGAGAGTTTACTGTATATATAATTTTTGTTTAATTAAGTACAAAAGTTAGTTTAAAAATAACATGATAAATATTACGAAACAATGAGACAATAAAACTGTGCAAAAAAAAAAATGCCTGACAAAATAATTTTTTGAGAAAGTATATAATAAAATTAAAACCGAAATTTAACAAGTTCACATTTTATACATAAGATAATAGGAAATTTTTTTATTTTTTAGAAATTTCAAAATTGCAATAAAACAATTGCATTTACCAACGAAATTTTTTTAAAAAAAATATGAATAATTCTGCATAGCTTTTTAACGCGGTATTAATCATTATAAAACACAGGCTCCGTCCCCCCACCCGAAAGTAAGCATATTACAAAATGAAATTTCTTTTTCTTTGATATGAATTATTAATTCATCAAATACAGTTTCTAACCGGATATACACAGATCTAGACTTAATTTCATCGAAAAAAAATTAAAAAATTAAAAAAAAAAAAAAACTAAATGGTTAAAATGCTGCAATTATCAAAATTGCAATATTTCAGAAACAATTTTCATTCCACAAACTTATAAACATCCTGATTCACCTTGAAATAATCAAACATTTAATATCAGTTCAATAACTCAGCTAAGAATTTTCTTTGGCAAAATTACGAGAAGAAAAATGAGCTATAAATTTAAGGAATGAATGGATCATAATAAAAACTCGAAGAGAACCTCAGGTGAAAGTTAAAGAATTTACAAAATTCTAATCAGAATTTCAACGCATGTGTGAAAAGAAGAAAACATTTTAAAGGGGGCCAATTTAAAGAAACTACGAAAACTTTCACTTAATCAAACCTGGGATAACAAGATTAAAAACAAACGCATCACCGATAAGACTGAAGCCTGAAAACTGTCCTAAAAAAACTATTTTTAGTCGAAATGAAATTTTCAAATGAGATAAATGCATGTTATCTTTTGGAATGCACTGCCAAGGTCGTATCAATGTTATTTCTCACACGGTGTGAGGATAAACGATTTTCCATAAAGGTCATAGTAACAATTAATAATCAAAGATATTTTTAAATTTTTTTAATAATAAATAACTTAAATAATAAATAAAAATAATTTAAATTAATTCTTTTAAAAAGATGCCTATTTTATATTTCGAACTAAAAAGTCTTGGATCTTTTATGCTTACTTTAAATAAAATATAAAATATAAACCGATTATATTTTTCTTTTTGGCTGTCAGCACTTTTTTCCGATTTGCATCAACGAGAGTTGAAAAAAAAACTGAAAAATTTTTATCAGATTTAACACAGAAAAATGATTAATATTCACTTTTCTAAATCATTTAAAATCTTTTCTAAGTTTTCTATTTTTAAATAAACGTCACACTTAATAATAGAACACTCACACTTTTAGATTTTCGGTAAAATATTTGTGAACATATATCAGTACTATTTGTATTGTGGAGGATGAGAGGGACGAGATATCAGTTTGAATTCCGAATAGATTAAAAGATGCAGTTCATCCATATATCAAATACATCGAGTCAATTTTATTTTGTAATCCGCTAACTCTGCGAAGAAAAAATTGTGTTATTTCAGAATGTAATGCAATAAACATTTAAATGTTACACGAAGTTAATGAAATGTTATAGCAAGAAATGTTAATGACAAGTTTTTCGAAAATTATTTCATACTAAATGAATTGACAGCACTGTTAATCAACGAAATCCAACAGGTGCATAAAAGCAATTCTCATCCAGATTATCATTTAAACAAATAAAAAATATTGTCACTGAAACAATATGACATCAATGAAACTATTCACTTACAGTCTCTGTCCTCAACAGTTTATTATATCCATTCCATAGCAACTCTCTAAAGAAATCAATATTTAATTCGCACAGCCAACTAAAAATTTGCTATGAATAATATTCAGTTAAATCGCACGCAATCGGCTATTGCCAATTAAATAAAAAGAGGTAAAGATGCAATCTGCTTAACCCTTTCAGGGGCGGTGACATACTCCATATGTCACCTTTTTACAATTTTTTTAAAACTAGAAAATCGCGTTGAAATAACTACATAAAATTTCCTAACGTTTTTTAAGTCTTTATCTTGCCAATAGACGGCAGCACGAGTCTTAGAAAGTATTCTGTTTCCACACAAAAAATTCAAGATGGAAGCATGTTTTCATATGATGTAATTTGTCTTCATTTTATTCCAATAAACTTTATTTTCAAATTCAAAAAGCTCATTTTTTTGCGTCATTCATGTTAAAAAGCGTCATGAATCCCTGAAACTGCTTTCATTTCATAAAAATACCTTCTAATTACGAGTTGCATATTTGTGAATTCGCTCCAAAACATGTTCTAGATGCGCGGTGACATACCCAGTATGTCACCTACCCCCAGCCCCCTAAGGCCCTTAATTTTTTTTAACTGTAAATTACATGTCAGTAATAGGATATAATCAGATTTAAATAATTGTTTCGAAAAAAAATCATTTTTGGCATAGTGCCCCTGAAAGGGTTAAGAAGGAAATTTTAATTTTGATACGGTGCAACGCAAAGAACAAAACGTCTTATGAACAAATTGAAAGGACGTTTGCAGAATATAAAAAGACTGTGCATAAAATGTTATAAAAATATTCAAATATTTTATTTGATAGTATTACGTTATGAATAATAACGTTTTGAAATTACAAAACAATACATTAAGTTTTAAAATGGGGAGAAATCCACGCATAAAGGGCATAAATAGATCAGATCAGCAAAGGCCGATTGGGATTCTCTAATAAAACTATAAAATTGCCTTGAATTTATCCCGAGTTTTAACAGCATGCCCATGATTATCATATTTCTTTCCTTCATTCAATATTAAATCGTTTCTACTAATAAAAAATTAATTATAATTTCAGTTTGAAATATTAATCTACAAAAGAATTCTATTCTCGAAATTTCACCACCATATAATCCAACTAGAGGCGAAATTAGCCAAACTGTATTAAAATTTGATTATTCTTAAAATCTCATTAATTAACTTTCCTTTGAGAGATTATTAAAAAGGGTTTTATTTTTTTGCAAAAAAATATCTTTATTTTCCCCCCCATTTTTCAATAACTAAATACTTAATTGTTTTTGATATTTTTATTGCATATTCTCCTTACTCAGGATTTTGACCATTATCCTTGTCAATGAATTTACCATAAGAAATAAAATATTCTAGTAAAATAATTTAAATATTATTTAAAATAATAAGTATTTTTTATAACAAATTCATTTCTAATAAATGTTTATTTTGTTAACATCAAGTAGTTTGTGTGCAATCATGATGGATACGAAATGGTTTATCGTACTAAAGAAAACTGCTAACAGAAATATTAACTTAATCGGAAAATAATAGCATGCGGAAAATTGAAAAGTTATGTTCTTCAATAGGTAAAAAAATCATTAAGAAATATTGATATTTTGTTCACATTCTGAATGAAATCACTTTTATAGAAACTAATATTTTATCCATGCAAACATAAACAAGAGCATTCAATGACATCTGAAAATACTTTGGAATTAATCTCGATTTCTTTTCTCAGTTGAAAAATCCACTACAGAAATTTATTACTACCCGTGCAGACAACAATCTGTTTTCAGTATCAGCTATGGAATAACTGCAACCATAATTCTTTATAATGCACTTTTCTTTCTTTCCGTGTCTTCTACGAGAAGCTCCTATCAGTTTTCATTGCAATTCTTGTTGGAAGAGAACGAAACGGAGAAAAATTAAAGCCGACAGTGAAAGCTAAAGAGGAGGAACAGGCGGGAAAGCCAGCGGGAGGGGGGTTGCGAGAACACAGTCACGTGCTCCAAGCACGTGCCTCTGCCACATCCCAGCCACATATTTCCTTTCATGAGTTGCGGTTGTTTCGCGTTTTTCCCCCCATGCTTAAATTCGAGTTGATTTCATCTCCCGGTGTGACTGCGCGTCAGCAACGCTTTGTTTTCCTTATGCCTTTACAGCACGTGTATTATCGGGTGACCGTATGCATTTATTGGTTTCTGTCGTTTCTTTTAACTGTACTTCTCCGATCGGCAGGCCATCCACGTGAAGAAAAAACCGTTGTGAAAGAAAGGAACTCGAAAATTCGATAAAAAGCACCAGCGATTGAATACTGATACCGGAATATCAGAAGAATAAAAAAAAAAAGAAATCACTACTCTTTCATAACTGTTAAATTAAAAAAACTGCAGTCTATAATTATTAACTCCGGTTTCAATGTCGACATTAAATAATTATTCATTTCATAACTTTTAAAAATATTTTACTTAATTTTCTTTATATTTCCATTAGAGAGAAAAAGGTTTCAAGAAAGCTCGAATAGTTTCAGAATAATGAAATACTAATTATTCAGTATGCTCAATTTTGTTTTGTAAATTAATCAAAGATCACGAATCAAAAAACGAATATAAGCAATTACGTAAGAATAGAGGAAAATTTTCGAAGGTATAATTTGACAAAACAATTACTTGAAGAACCCTGAGCGAAATTTTATGTTTTTTTCACTTTTCAAAACGGAGGGGTGTGTTTTGTTACTGGAATCAATCAGTCCTAAAGCTTCGAGACATAGCAGATAAGATTTGCAATAACATTAGAACTTCAATTAATTGGAGTTGTATAAAAGCATTCTTACAGATAAACTGTTTACAAATGTTTTTTGTAATAATTAATTACAAGTTAAACTATCACGATTTAGTGATTTAATAACTGACAAACATTTAACTTTAATTTTAATGGAATCTTTTATGCAATAGTGACGCTCTACGATTTCTCTTTCATCCAGAAGCCCCACAATCCATGTCCATTCAGCTATCCAAGGATTCCATATGCCTGACTCAGCTTTCATTCAAATCGTGTCTTTTGAAATTCCCACTATATCCTCCATGAGTGACTGAATTTTGAAATAACCTATCTGAAGTCCTACCTATTACCTATCTGAAGGATTAATTAAGAAGGAGGCAGCTGCCTAAGTATCTTATAATATTGGAAAATGTCAAAATATTGGGACTTTTTTTTCCCTTTACATTAATTTTAAGGCTATCAGTACGTAATTTCATTTTATAATTAATACTTCAATATTCTAATTAAAATCAAGTATTGCTTACATTTTGGAATATTATTCACGGGCTTTTTTTCTTCCACGTTCTAAAAATCGCTTGCAGGTCGGAAATAATTTTTTCTGACTTGTTTGCAAGTCAACATACCTAGTAAACTTTGCATTTAACTATTTAGAATGTGTGTGTGTGTTTTCCCCTTACGGTTCGGTTCCTAAAATTTTAATTGCAATGGAAATATTTTGAATTCGGCCAAATTAACAAAAACACATTTTCAAACACTGATTTTCCCCCGCCAGTTTATCATGATATATCTTACACAAAAGCTGTAAACATACAAATTAAAAAATTAAAATCCATAAAAAATTAAAGGCTTTAGCAGTTTTTTAAAACCAAATATATAGAGATAGAGAGATATTTTAGTCTAATGCATGGTTTACGGTGACTATTGTTTTTTTTCCTCCGCTGTACACTAAAGCTAAAAAAATAAACGTACAACTATTCTATGAAGCTTAATTAAAAAGGATATAATTTAGATCTATTATAGAGTTACACGATTTAATCTGGGAGACATAATTACTTTTAATGAAGCAACGTAACATATTTATGGGTACAAATCTCTACTGGATGAAGTGCATAAAAATAAAATTGGAGCACCTTCAGCTCCCCAAATTTATAGATTTTTAAATGGACAAATTTATGTTCGCCTCTACCATTTACACAGAACTAATGACCCTGACTCGTTACCCTTTCCGAAATGCAGAGAGTAATTATTACTGAAATCTTGCATAATAAAGTTTAAAAATATATATATAATTCAACATACATTTTTAGTTTTTGAAATATAACTAAAAATTTCCATTAAAAAAATTTAATCACTCGAAATGAATGATTAGTATTTCATAATGAAATAAAAACAAGACGTCTATATTCATTAACTGATATATTTTTCATTTTGAATTGTGCCTATTTTTTCAAATTTTTAAAATACAGTTTAATTATATTTCCATTTACGCATTCCAAACTTAAAATTGCGTCTGACAATAAATGATGACACATTTAGAAACAGCTACAAAGTACTAAATATTATCATCGCAAATATTGACAAGACAACTATCAGTAAAGACAATGATGTGAACTGTCAATTGACAATGCGTGTATTTTATCAAAAAACTATTTCATTACGTCTACTTCAAACCGGGTACAGCTTAATCCATTTCTAAGCTCACGCTGTTTATTCAGTTCTCATCAGCTGTGCTAAAAATAGTAGATACCGGTATAGAGATAGATTGGAATTAAAGAGTTTTCATATTCTGCGCTTCATATACGTCATTCATAAGTAATGATTTTTATTGAGAAAATGACACATTATTCCTTAAGAAAATGATGAACCGTCGGTAGGAGAAATTCCTTCAGTATTTTATCTCCCAAATTTTTCATCAAGGTCGTCTGTGCGCATTGTCGGCGGATATCTCGGGATGTTTTCACAAGTTGACTGACTACAAACTCGCATGAGAATGCCGCACCTTTTAACGTCAGACCACTGGATATATAACGTCGTTGGCAAATTTTGTTCGAATTTTTATTAAAATGATTGTACTGAAGAGATATTCGCAATTTAAAGATCACCACTATTACTCAATATTTATTAATTTAACCATAGTTATTAATAAGCAGAACTATCAATTATGCTTATACTGAACTTCATTACTCAGGGAAGAATTCAGTTTAGAAGAAAGTCAAGTTCAGAATCAGCATGATTGATGGTTAATTCGTCTTCTTTAATGCATCCGAAATTTTTAATTAATCATGCGTAATTCCCTCATTATCAGATATTATCTTTGTATATACTTCATCCAATATCCTGAAACGATTGGCACATTCTAAAACGACTGCCACTTAATAAAAATGATTCAAACGTCATACAGATTCATTATTTACAGAAACGTTATACTACATTAATTAGATATTTTTAATAAGTTTATTATTTCCCGATTAAGATCTTTCTTATAATCCAGAGACTATGATTTAATGCAACTAATATTATTTGTCTTATAACTAGTCTTTATTTAAATCTAAAGTTCTTCATAAACAAAAATAAAAAACTCTGCTAACTATTATTCTCTGGAAGGGTCTAGCGGTCCTAACCGCATCTTACATTTCTGACTAATTGTTTTCGTTTTAAATTAACGACTTTTTAACAGTGTCAAATAAAAAAAGAGAAGAAGCAATGCCATGTTCTAAAATTATTTCTCTGCTTAATTTCAAGCCGATTGATCACCCTTTTAAGTCACCGCCACGCGCATTAAGGCTGGAGCCATGTCATCCCACGTGCAGGTGTCGACGTCTCCCTCACGAAGTCCCGCGAAGTGTCAGTCCCACCCCAAATGAGTCGGCTGTTAACATACATTCTCAGGTTATTGCACCGAAGAATTAAAGATGGTGGTGGGGGGGGAGAAGAGAAGGATAAAAAAAAAAGCGTTGGTTGTTACTAACTTTGAAACAAGTTGTGTGCCACCCTTGTTTTAAAATAAATATCATTTGATGGGTTTTTGAGATGGTTGAATGCGAGGCGATAAATCTGAAAGTAACAGATTTCGTTTTGATTGCTTCCAGTAAGTAAAAGAAGAAACGCACGAGTGTTTCATAAAAACAAACAGATATAAGATTTGAAGTAGCTATACAAATTTAAAAATTGAACTTATTCACTCAGTTTTAAAATTTAACAATATGGCTGAAATGCATGAAATCGGTAGTATCCCAAGTTAATAAATTCATAACATATTTCTCAATATTGTGAAACCCAAATACATGGAATTAGAATATAATCATATATTAAAGGAATGATTTATATCAAATTTTAAATATATGTTGATATCAACAAGCAATTTTCTGCAATCAAATATTTTCTATTATATCACATAACTTACGTTTACTCTCTCGTATACAAAATACAGAGAGAATATAACCACACAAAAATTCAAATACCAGGATTTGACGAATTTCCTAATTCCAGACTTCCTGCATTTTCGAAAAACAAGTTTTTTCATTAGTCTGTTTGTGAACATGGCAATTCAAAAACGCTTTAATCTAGACGAATGAAATTCGGTATATATTCATTCATATTTGTAGATTTTTATCAAGTTTTGAAGAAAATCTATTCAGAAGAAGTCTATATATCTAGCTATTTAAGTACAAATGAACTCGATAAATTCAAAACGTAAAGAACTAGATAGATAAATTTATTTAAATCTAATCAATTTATCTAATTATTGCTTGAATCTTAATCAAACTTTGGACTAAATGTGTCAAAAGCTTGACCATCTGTCCTTCTGTACTTTCGCATACACGTAAACACAATAACTCATGACCATACTGATTCAAAATCATTGAAATTTTAATCTTGTGATTGAAAATTTTGGTTATTATCAGTTGCGAAAAAAACCAAGCTACATATTTTCAAAAGAGATTCAGTAAAAATGCTAGATTCAAGCTCAAGACTTATATTCAGTAATATTGATCGTCAGTGACATTCAAAGCTTTGCTCAAGCTTCAAATTTTGACCAACAAAAGTCTCATTCCCCATCCAAGTGTGGCATGGGGAATGCGACTTTTGTTGGAAAATATGCGAGGAGATTTGGGCGAAATAACACCAACTAGTTTAAAAATAAAGTTCACACAAGAAAACTAGATCATAAAATAGAGAAAAACAGAGATGTGAAAGGCCTTATATTATTCCCTTTAAATAACTGTGAGCTTAATTTTTAATGAACTGAATTACATATAACTTTTAGAAAAGTAATTATATGTCATAAATTATATATTCAAACTAATATCGAGTAGAAGAAACTGAAAGAAACTGAATAGTATTTTTGAAAGCAATATCGTTCTATTTAGAAGATACACTACTTTTTAATAATAGTAAAATAATAATAATAATTTCTTAACAGTATAAATATGACTTCTAAACTATGTTATGATGAAAATCAGATCGATGATTACAAGAGGATTTAAAATACGCAAGGTCATATTTCATACCATAATAATTTATCATTTTCAGTTTATAATTCATTCTACCTTTTAAAATAATGTCTTCAATTTCCTTCCACCCCAATCCCTATTTAGGTATATCAACATATTCTAATTTTGACACTAATAAAAATAAAGAGATAAAATTGTTCATATTTTCTCTAAGAATTATATAACATCCTGAAATAAAAGAAATTTTTAATTTTATTCTGCTGTAAGAAGAAAATGGTATAATGGAAAAATTGCACCTGATTTTAAAATGACAGCTTGATATATGGCAAATGAAATTAAGAAATATAGCGATATTTTGGTAATAAGGAGATAAATTTGTTGTGCAAATTAAAACGTATGAATTTGTTTATACAGCAAAAATCATTATGAGCAATGACACAATAAATTTTTAATAACATCTAAGCGATGACAATTTTCAAATTCCAAAAGAAATAAAATACTATTTATTGCATTTATATCAAGTAAAAGAGAGTGAAATGGCCTTTCTTAAAAGTTAAAAAACTCTCATTGCCATTTCATACCATGTCCAGGTATGGATAATTTACTCGTGAAAACTCACAGGGGCAGTAGAGGAGAAATCCTGCATACGTGATCAGAAACCCTACGATACAATTATTCAATTGTTTTCTCAGGGGATCGTTGAACCAATTGCCCACGTGGGTGCCAACGGCGTCTTAAACTATCGACGCCATGGAAAAAATTCATGTTTATCGAGTTGCTTCACGTAAGCTCGGCCTACCTACGGATCAAATAATATCGTGGCAGGCGTTCCTTAAAGGTCTTTCACCACCAGCTATCATCGCGGCCTTGAAAGGTGAACGGTGAACAGCCTTTCTGACGTCACATAGAACCCATTTTCTGGTGACCAACGGTCCAAAACACGATCGTAACGATTTGATGCATGTCCCAATTTCTCAGTTAAGGAGACCCACATACTGAGAGATTTGTTCGTGTGAAGGTTCTGGGGCCTTAATTGATATTAGAGGATTACTCAGTATCACAATATAGTTAATCATGTTGGAAGATGACAACGCGTAAAATTATTTATAGATGTTGCGGAAAAAGAAATTTTTCTAGTATATAATAGTTTTATGAAGAATAGAAAAAGAGGTCAGGATGTCATAAACAATGGGTTTCAATCAGTTTTGGTAACTTTAATCTCAGAACTGTAATTTACTTATAGAAATTTACAAGCCACTTTAAATTTATAAGTTTAACTGAATTTAATAATTTACAATAAGAAATTAAATTTTACCTCTATTTCATTATTAATCAATGCTACATTTGTGTAGTTATTATGTAAATACCAAAATATTTGATTAATCCGATAATATTAGCAATTAGTTCGTAAACATATGAATCTGATTTACAATAACAGTATATACATTTAATTAAAAAATAGTCAAGTTTCTAAAAAACAACAAATGCATCAATACAAGTCAAATTTTCATTAAAAAATGAAACCATAATCCAAAATTTCCATAAAAATTCCCAAACGGATTTTATTTTTTTAAAGAAGAATATTTTCTATAATTCTATGTTAAAAAAATGGTCGAACAAAAGTAGCGTTCGTTTCATGAGTTTATAAACTTAAGAATCTAATGCTTTTTATTGTGAATAATAACAAAAGAATAACAAAGCACAAAACGCCATTTGCCTAGAAAAGTTAAAGTTAAAAAGCTATTTAGAGCATCAGCTATCTATCTATAATGAAAGAGGCAAAAGTCTTCAGGGGAAAAAAAAGTGACCTTAATACTTCAACTCGTGCTTCTCGCTCAGATTTGTTCATGCAATAAAAACACACACGTGAGTTTCAATTCACGTTGCCACAACCTCTTTTATCACATTTAAAAAAAGCCCAGATACATCGAATTTCTCAACCCAGCTTGAACTGTACTCGACAAATAAACAAACGTTCATTGACTGGCAAAGGATTTCAATTAATGCATTCGATAAATAAAATTTTAAGTCGCTTTTAAAGTTCTACCGTACTCTGTAAATTCAAATTTTTTTATTTGGGAACTGTTTGCCAGTCATGTCTTTTACAAATTTCTTTTTGGAATTTAAAATATAATTAACTGCATTTCTGCAACAAAATGGTTTTAATTAAATTTAACTGAGAATTTCAGAAAAAAAAAAATACCTAAATGGTTAATCATTTTGAAAATAGGAAGTTCGCAAAATTAAACAAAGAGTCATAGATAAATTTGGAATTAATATATTAATGACATGTTTCACAAACATTTCATATAAATAAACAATATATTTTCTGAAAAGTATATTTTAAATATATCACAAAATAACTTTCTTTTTTAACGTCTCAAATGATTTAAAGATTAAATGAAATTCCTCGTAAATTTCAAAAATGAGCACACTGAATTTTATTTGAATACGCTTATTTATAAATTTTTAAAAAATGATATTTTTATATTTTTAAAACAATATTTCTATCACAATGCATAAAATATGCACACCCAAATTAATTAAAATAAAAATCTACATCTAATATCAAATAATAAACACTCACTCTGGCTGTTTTCTTCCGTGAGTACCCAAATTCATCCTCTTCATTAGAAATAGTTGAAAAATTCAAATTTCTGAAACAATAATAAGAGTTAATAACAAATTACGTACCATACAAGGAAAAATATTGTTATTTTATGATAATAGTTAGTTAAGACCATAACATAAAATATCAGAAAAAAAGATTAGCATATCTCTCATTTACTTAGAAGTATTTCAATGGATAGTGGTTCTAAAATGTCTTGTTACAAAATCGCAATATAAATTGCTGATAAATTATGGCATTAATGACGGCTTATTAAGTGTAAGTAATACTACACCTTAATAAGTTATTATCATTGCCTAGAACAATTAAAAATCATAAATGTTTCTTAATGTAATGAATAACAAGTATAAAAATCTATATTTTCAAAGTTTAGTAATTCAGGTAGAGAGATTCTTCTGGGTTTACTTTACAAAACAGAAATTGAATAATATGAAAATTTAAAACGTAATTAACAATGTAAGGTAGAATTTTTTGGTCTTGATAAAAGAAAAATAAGTTCCACTTGAAACATAATATTCAGCCAATTATACTGATAAAAAGAAAATTACACAAGTTCAAAATTAGAAAAGTTGTGGATAATTATTATTTTCCTGACTTAATATTATCTAAATTCTAATTAGCTCAAATGATACAAAATTAAAGATCACATTAAAAAAATTATGTTCCAAATGCGTCTCATCACAAATTAAAATAAATGCATCTTGCATCACACATAAGTAGAAATTCAAATGGTTTTATCTCCCATTTTTGGAAGTATTAATAAGGAGCATTAGGGATGAAAATTAACAAACAAACCATTACTCAAATTTAGTATCTTGTTCAGTCAAAGAAATCAGAAAACGCAACTCTGCTTCTAAGATCCATCTACCGATTTACAAATCCGTATTGAATTTCTCGTTAAAGAAAAGGGTTTGACATATAATAATTTGAAGTATAAAAACAGTTTTTTGAAATTGAGCACAAAATATGGAATCATACTATTTTCGATACAATTCCTTTTTTATTTTACGTAATTGTTTTCAGCCTCTTATTCTTCTCTCCTTTCTTTCGTTACGTAACGATTAGATCAATTATAAAATAATAAACCCAACAATAATTCTATTAGCAATATTTGTGAGTTTTAGATAACGACATAATCCATGATTTTGTTATTATCATATTTGTTATATTATGTATTTTGTTACTACTAGAAACATCATTACTAATTTTTTTTAATTTATAAAAATGTTATTTTTTTCTGAATAATATCTCACAAATCAAAATTATCTTTATTTAGAATTAATTTTTGATATATTTATAAAAGAGATTTCTAACGCAGTATAAGGAGATTATTATGTAAATTTTAAAATTTTTATACCTATAATTGATATGATTCCCCGTTGCTCCCAAATTTTATCTGCCATATGTATACATAATTATGCTGAAAATACTAATTTAAATATTATATTAACAATTTTTTAGTAGAAATATTCTATATCCTATATAAGAAGTCAAAGATAATTCAAATTCCTATATTGTGACATAAAATTAAATATTTTCCTACAACATAGGTCTTGTATTTTCCGTATACAAGAACGCTTTGAATATTTAATCAAATTTTAATAAAAGTTTTTATTTAGAGTTGTGTTTTCCCCGACCTCATTTTCACGATTACGCTAACAGCTTAATAATATTCCATTTTGTTATTTCAGACCCAAATTTTCCCAAACGCAAATATCCGCGTTAGCAAATTTTCCCATCCACCAATAAGTATAGAGCACTCATTCAAACTGCGGTTTAACCACTGCTCAAAAGTGCACAGAACCTCATTCATCACACGAACATCGAAGCGCTATTCAAGAAAAGAGGTTAATAACCACAACCACGTGTTTGCGAACATACCGTCATCAAGAAAATGCATGCGCGCAAAATCTTGTGACGACACATCACAGGCCGAAAGAAGATTCCCGATTCCAAAAATAGCAACGAACCCAAAACAAAACGAAACCCCCACAAGAAATGCGTGTCGAAGAAAACGGAGGTTCGTTCAACTGTGGTCTTATTGCTGCAACAAGTCCCCATTCTGGAAAACCAGCAAGAGTGTTCTCACGTCCATGCAGCCTGGGCATCCGGCTCTGGTGCAAAAGATGGAAGGCAGCAGAATTTTCTTAACACAATGACCTACTTGGGAAGAGTTCGTTTCGCTCATGTTTCGAACCCCCCCCCCCTCTTCCTAGTTTTCCTCTTGCGGGTCGATCAACCCTGACCATGACAGTTGACTAACCTCCAAGCGTTCACTCTTGCTAAGTAGTCCATACGGATCGAAAGTTGTCTCGAGGTGATTGCTCCAGACATGAGCAGTAGAATAATGAGGTGTGTGTGTAAAAACTGAAAAATAAGGAAGAAACGAGGTGGTTGTGGAACATGCGAAAGTGAATCTCAGAACGATCTGGTTACACATAATTTGCGAATTTTTATGAAGAGTTGATTGAAAATTTAATTCCAAATTGGGTGTTTTTCGTTTACCAAAATATAGGCACTAAAAGAAAATGTTCACTTAAATTCAAACAATTTTAACTTAAAATTATATTAAATTATATTTACAGATAAGTCGATAGTAAATTTATGCAAATAAAATTGCTACAAAAGGATCTAAATTTATATTTCACAAGCTGGTACCCGACGCGTAGTTGCCGCAGAAAAAATAAGTTTGGAAATATCGTTTGAAATTTAAAATAATTGTTTTGTTTAATTTGGAATGAAAGAAATAACGATATTTATTTTCTCCTACGCAATGAAAGCATTCATTGAAATTGAATGACATATAAAGGAAAAGTGTAAATAATATTTATTCTTTTTTTCTTACTTTATTATTCAAGAGCTTTAGGGTAGGCATTCCACATTGCGCTAAGGTTATTTTCGGTGATTCGTATAATATTCGTTCAGAATTCTCAAGATTAATGATAGGGAATGTTATTAAAATATTTTATTTTAAAATTTATTAAACGCAGAAAATATATTTATGCAATAGAATCATTAATATAGTTCAATTAATAATTTTTTTAAATTAAAATGGTGCAAATTTTTTATACTTTAATATTTTCGGAAAATACTGCAAATGACGCAATAGTTTTATTAAATTGTTAATTAAAATTTCAAATCTCGAGGATTGGTTCCCCCAACGTTTTTCGCATACTCTCTAATTAAACTGTTACCTCAGGAGACGAATTACTTAGCATTTACAAACAACAACTACGAAATATTAAACTCTAACTTGAATTGAGCATCTTTACTTAATAGGTTGTGTGTCCTTGGCGAGTTATTTGGAGGTTAATCCTTGGTAAATAGATGAGGCAAATAGATTAGATAATATATTTTATATAGATTATATAATATTACAATGCCTACAACCATCGCCTAAATACAAGTAATAAGCATTCAAAGTTTTATCGCAATCGGATGAGCGGCTCGGCAACGCTTAAGAGACATACAGACAAACATTCATTTTATTTATACAGGTTGGGATTTTTTATACTGTTAAAAGCATTTAAGGATGCAATCAAAATATAATACCACGTCCTGAAAAATGAACATGTAGTTATAAATGAAAAATAACTATTAATTTATGGTCATATAAATATTTAAAAACATTAAAAATGCATGAAATTATGAAGAGAGTATTAAGTAGTAGGAAGTTCCAAAATCAAACAAGTTTTTAACTCAAACTGCTGATTTAGTCTTGAGTTTAAATGTGCAGTTTAAAAAATTATATAATTTTTTAGCAGAAAACTGAGGGACATTCCAAGTGGATGTATAAAAATTTGGAAAACGATTTCAGCAATTATTTATTTCCTAAAATAATAGAATTATGTGTGATGGTGGATGTTTATAATTTTATTATAGCCGAGTATCTAAAAAAACTGCATTTAATGCTGCAGATATTTTGAGATATACATAGC
The DNA here is from genome assembly GCA_026543055.1 of Argiope trifasciata. Taxonomy (NCBI): domain Eukaryota; kingdom Metazoa; phylum Arthropoda; class Arachnida; order Araneae; family Araneidae; genus Argiope; species Argiope trifasciata. The sequence goes on along the minus strand of JAPMOQ010015927.1, from coordinate 8,763,640 downwards.
AAAACTTATTAATAAATAAAAGGAGATAATTTAGTGCATACTAAATTATAGATTCGAACAGATTAAATTTATCAATGAAACCTTCCGAATCATAATATGAGCGAAAATGTTCGTTTCAGAAATATAATCGTCTTGTTATATGTGATCCTAAATGTACACTTTGATTAAAATTTAAAATAACTCATTATTCTAAGTCCAATATTTACTGCAATAATGATGAAATCAGCCTCTCAGTTAAAATTACTAGTAACCTAAAGCGCATTTTCAAAATTATGGTAAAAATAAAATGATCCTTCAAATGAGTGTGTTAACAAAACAATTTCGGAACCTTATTATCGGTTAAATCTATTAAAGAATTCCTTTAAACTAAAATAAAAAATAAAATTGGGCTTTTATTTCATTGCACTTAATATTTAAGCCAGTATGGTAGTATACAACATTAAACATTCAAAAAGTGACTTCCCATCCCATTCTGAAAGAGATACACGATAAGAGAGATAAGGATACCATTGGTAGAAGGATTTCCCAGTTCTATCCATCTAGATCGCACCAGATACCAGAAGCGGTTAGTAGAGTTCCGATATCGGTCATTGCATTTAGAGGTGGACATTGGGTACCTCAATAGCTCGTCTGCATCAAACGAGTTGCCATTCTCTGAGCAACGGGTTGTTTAAAAATGCACCCAAATGAATTGTTCATCAAAGCATCTAAGAATAGCATAGTTGAGTATCGGTCGGTGTCAATGTGCTTCAGATGGAAAGGTTGACCGCATTTTTCGGGGGCGACGTGCAATCGTAGGCATCCTGCGTCATCTTTGATGGGGTCAAAGGACGAGAGCAGGTAGTTCGTAGACCTCTTTGGAGCACGTGTTTACTCAGAGGCATGAAAGTATTGGATTGCTGATGCAATCAAGTCAGTGTTAATTGTATAAGGCTGATTATTCTCATTAACATTTTCTTCTCTGAACCGCTAACGGCTAGTAATTGAATATGCATATTAACCTCTCTAAGTCATTCACTAAAGTTACTTAAGTTACAGAAAGAAAAAAAGAGAGAGAGATAGAAAATTCCTTTTAAATTGATTTTTGAATACATTTTAGGTACATATCATAAAAAGAATATAAAATTAAATTTAAAAATTCTTTAGCTATAGAACATTTAATAACAGTATTTATAGAATTTATATCTAAGTTTGAATTGTTATTGAGAAACAAATATTCTCAATGTATGCGTGTGTGTGCAATGATATTTTGAAATTTAATTTAAACTGAAATAATTTCCTAATTTTTAGCTCAATTTAGACATAACTTCATTCAAGAATATTCCCTTTTCCCATTCCACTTTCTCTACTTAATTCAACAGAAACTTTGTAAAATTGCCGAATAGGCTAAAAGTCTCACGTTTCTATACTCCGAGCTAAGAGGCAAAGATACTGCTAACTTGGCAAATTCTCCTAAAAGGTCCCTGTGTTCCCTTGTATTTTGATTGGCATGCCATGAAAATCCCTATTAAAATATCCCAATATATAAGACCAGGGATAAAAGTTTCATGAGCTTTCCCTCATTTCGCTTAGTGTAGTGCGCGTGCTCGGCGCTCTTGCTTGGCGATCGAGCTTAATTTTATGACGTAATATGATTGGAGTCTTTATAGTGAGTGAATATTTTTTATAAGAGGAATAACTGCATTAATTATTTGAAAACAAACATAAATGGAATCAAAATAACGCTGATGCATTGTGAAAACCTAATTAAAACTTCAGATTTATTTCAAAGTAATATATATTTCAGAAAATTCAGTTTAAAAGAAAAAATTGGGTGTATGTTAAAATTAGAAAAATTCAATTTAAGGCAAACATTTTTTAAAAACTGCACTTATAATTCACCCATTTATATTCATTCTCCAAATAACAAATATGCTGTTTAGATTTTTTTTTTTTTTTTTACAATAGGAATAAAGAAATAAGGATTATAATTAAGGAAATATTTTTCAAATTTTCAATAAATAAATAAATATATGTATATAAATGAAATAAAAATAAATTAAACAAGAAAATTACATTCACTTAAAATGCAATACAAATAAATTAATTTGAATGTTATGGATCAATTTCAAAGAAATACTTTGAATAAAGACAACATTGTTAATATTTTTGTGTTTGTATTTAGAAAAATTTCGTAAAAAGTTTTAAAGTTTCCACACAATTTCATTATTTTATACGACTCCACTTAGAGTTCATCTCAGACTTTAAGATCCTTTTAACGGAATAATAGAAGAGTGAACAAAACAATCGATGTATCATATCTCAAAGAATAATGAAAATGAATAGAATCTATCACTTAAGATAATAAATGTGTGTATGTTAAGATAATAAATGATGCACAAATGTTCCGTTAACTTGACAGTTACATAGAAAAACATATGTGCATGCATTAAAATGTTCGCAATTGTAAAGTAAAATATCATATTAATCAACAAAGAATAAAAATAACATCAAAATCAGCACTCCATTTTTTACAAATAAGATTTTATATCAAATATATCTTTTATCAAGAGTAGGAATAAAAATCCTGACATCCCAGATATAACATTCCGCAAAAAAGGAAAACAGCAAAAATGCAAATGGAACACCAAAAGAGTTTAAGTTAAGGGTGGTATGTGCCCTACTTACAAATGCACGATTTGTTGTAACGAAAAAGGCTTGAAACAGTGGGAAGCCTCTTAAATGCAGCTGAAAAATTCGTATTAACTTCTGAAACATATTCACGAGTAGTTCAACAACCTCTTCTCTATTTTTAAATAGAAACTGAATGCTTTTATACAGTGCATTGTGTAGTTAGCAGTAAGGGTCAAGAAATAACTATTTTTATGGTATGTATAAAAGAAATAGCAGTTCTTTGAATTAAAAAATGGAAAAGGACTTTAAACATCAACACGACTTTCAACCGGTTTTGATTCAGAAATCGGACACTTCTTTAGGTTTTTTTAAGTACATGTTTTGATGTTTATGATATGATAAGGGGCATAAATGACCAAGTTAATTTTTGTTTTTTATTAAAATGTCCAAATAGTTAAGGTTAAAAAAATTACAAGCAGTAAGGAATTTTCTTTTATAATTCAAAAATAAGTCAAGAACTATTTAATTAATTCATTTGTTTGTAATATGTAAGCATTTATTTCGCATGAGTCACTATGAAATATAATTCTATGGTAGAGTTTTGAAACGGAATCATCGCACGCGAAGCTTTATATTTCCGAGATTAAATCAACATGGGGAAAAAAAGATAGAACGTACGAAAAGAAATAAATGAAGAACTCAAAATAAATTTCCCGGATACCAAACCAATTATAAATTAATATTTAAGAAGAGTGGTGTTTCAAAGAGTCATTTCTACATACATAAACAGAGCAACGAATGGATTCCTATATAATTTTTGGCGTGAAAACTGGAGTATACAACTAACTGAACAACCTTTAAGTCATAACTGGTAACATGATAGTTTACTTCAGCAGATTTAAGGTCTAAGAGAAAACACAATGTATTTACTATATTAATCAAATATTAAAAAAAGAAAGAAAGAAAAAGAAAGAAAAGTAGTCATGCAAAAGGAGAAGACAGAGAAGAATCCTTACAATGAAGTAGTCATTACAATGTCCCCCCTCCTCCCCTAAAAAATGATGAGAACGCTATATTTTGGTTTGCCAAGAATATTCTCTGAAAAATTCAGCTTCATTACTATATAGTTAAACTATTAATTGAATGCTATTTCACATCTGTAATTTAGAAAATTAAATTAATTAAAAGCCGCGTAGAAAAAAGTTCACCCTCTTCAATATAATTAAATATTTATAGTTATGCATTTAGAAAGTCAAACGAGCATTTTTTTTTTTTTTTGTAAAGAAAAAGGTTAACGGCTAACGAATTATACAATAGCTTTTAAAGTAATTATTTTGACGAACTAAAAATATAAGCGAAAGTGCATGATTTCTCACTTTAATATTTGGTTGAATCAAAGAACATATGTTCATGTATAAGGTACATTTAACCAGATCTTGAATGTGAAACCACAGCTGCATAAAATACACTTCAGTGCCAAGTAAAAACAATAAAATAAGAGTAAATCCCGTTTAACTTTCGTTTGCTGTTTACAGTTGTACCCAGCATCACTTTTTACTTCAGTAAAAAGCTGTTACAAAACAGAAACCTTGCTGAGTGGGCATAGTCTACATTTAAAAGTAACAATTTTCAATGATTACGCATTAACCCTGTAACAATATTTCAGGTGAATCAACTCATGAGTGATACAGCTTTTGGGACAATTTATTATCCTCCAGATTAAATAAATTGTGAAATAAATCCAAAGTTTCTTTCAAAATTTTTTTCATTCCATTCTTTGTCAAGTTTTTAACTGTAAATATTCTTATGATAATGAAAGCTCTCATGGTTAACATTTGGGTTGTCGTAAAGGAAGACTTTGTTCTTGACAAACTTTAAATCAGGAGTTTACTTTTCGCACTGAAAATGGGTTCAGGAAAAGGTTTTAAAAGTTTCAATGATATCTTTATGAACAGTATTTCTCAAAAGTCATTATTTCAACTACAAAATCTGTTATCTAAAAAAAACTTACAGAAAGAGATAGCGAAGTCCATCTTTTAAAGCTTTGAATAAGCCTATATTTCGTGACATAGTTATGTATAAGCCTTGTTCACCTCACTACTGTATACCAAACTAAATGCAATAAAATAAATACTTTTCTAAACAGTGAAACTCACACAATGCTTCAAAAAAATCAAAAAAAGTCACGAATTTTATATGTTTGAAGTGTTACAAGAATGCATTTCCAAGAAATGGCGAATCTTATAGTATTCTCAGAAAAATTTTTATCAATGGAAATTTTTATAGAAAATTATAAAAGATTTTAATATCTAATTATTTTATAAATAAAGAGAAATTCATTGAAAAACAAAAGAAAGTCAGAATATCCGTTTTTTGTCTATCTTTTAATTTGTAAAATTTCCTTCAAAATAATTAAGGGAACAATGATCAACAAAAATGATGATATATTCTTTTCAGCAAATGCTGATAAAAATTAATCTTGATTTTGGTCTCTTCTCATTTGCTTTAAACTTTTTAGAAGGAATCAAAATATACTGATGCTTTTTAATGTCAATTTGATTATTTTCTGCTGTAAAATCACTTTTTAAATCGAAAATTATTAAATTTTAGCATCCCTGACAAGATGGAAAAAAAAAAGACTTTTGAGACATGAATAAATTTTAAATCAAAAAATTATCTAATCATATTTTAAGTATACAAAATATATTCTTTAAATAAATTGTGAAATGCAAAAATGTTAATAAATATTGAAGTAACACATTATTTACTTAAATAATGTGTACTTACTTATTACTTGTACTTAATTACTTATTTATATTACTTAATTTAAAACTCAAAAATGTAATTCAATTATTTCTGTTATGAAACAAAGGACTGTAAAAGCGTGCTTATTAATTAAAAGTATAAAAAGAGAGAAAGCGACTATTAACCGCAATAATTTAACAATATTTAAAAGATTGCACAAATTATCTAGAAGTTAAAAAAAAATTTTGATTAATAATTGAAATGTAAGAGTTGTATATTTTTTAATAAAGAAGACAAATGATCTAATATATGCTATTCCATAATTTAATTTTTTATTAAGGTTAATTCTTTCACATGAGTGCAGTCGTAATTCATATGATTAATTCTAACAGAAACGAGACCGAACTGCGCATTCTTCATTCCCATTCATTCCATTGTACCATCATGTATTAAAGACTCAACCGAAAACTCGAGACCACAGCCCTCTCTCCCCCAAGACGAGCGAGAGTTTCCCCTCCAGTGCGAGGGAAAAACGCACCTGACGGGGAGAAAGAGTTGCATAACGTGACATCGTGGAAACAAAAGCGAGCGAATGTAGTCCAGGTCAAAGTCATCCGTCGCGAAACAAGGTCACTGCAGCAAGGGTGACCTAGTCACGTTGTCGTTACCAGTGGTAACCGGAATCGGCCTTGTGTACACTCGCAAGTTTTTATCACATGGTATAAAAGTTTGTTTCTTTTTTGAAAAAAAAAAAAAAAAAAATGGAGGTGTGGGAAATGAAAGGGTTTGAAAATTTTCTGACGCACCGTTTAAAACCTCGCGGGAAGTTCGTAATCAGACACATGTGTTCAATACTTCCCCCAGAAAATAAATAAATAGTACTCATAAAAAGACATAAAACTCTTACAACTGAAATTTCATCTTGGTTACAGAACATAAATATTCAAGACAATCATTTGTGGATGTAATAAATTAATTATTATTATTTCTTTCATGTGTGACGGCAAGATATTTTTAAAAAATTAAAAAGGATAAATTTACCATAGAAATTTGCAACCAACATACAGTCTTTATTTGTATTAAGATCTCCACCAGGATTTGCATATCACTAATAAATTTCTTTTAATATTTTAAAAATCTATTTGAATTTCACAGTAGTTTAATTTCAATTCAACTGTTCTCAACCTGCAGAATTAATAAATTATAATTCAAATAAAAAAATGCACGATTCTGTAATAAAATTGAATATTAAAAAAGAGAATCTTAAACGAAATATCTTATAAAAATCATGTAACAGGCAAGTGTTTCAAATAAATAGGGTTATATCAATAATTCACCTGACCTCTTTAGTTCTTTTTTAAAAGAATTTCAATTACACAATTACAAATGCAGACAAAATATTCTAGTAAAACTATCAATATATATCATGAGCGAATATTATTTTTCTTGGAAAAAGTTTCAGTGATTTCCTCCTAATGGTCAATTTATATGCTGCACAGTAATTCCACTTGACAAAATAATTCAACGTACTAATCTAACGCAGTTGTTAAAGCCAAGCCAAGTCCTTCGCCATAAGCCAAGTCCTTCGCCAACCTTGATAAAACGTAAAGAACTATTGGAAATAAAATTAAAAAAGAAAAGCAGGGGGAAAAAAACATATTTTCTGCGACTTTTTTCTTCGTTCTCCCCTTCTCCCTCTTACTGCATTCAGGAAGTCCTGAGCTGTCTTTTGCAAATGCGGATTGAACAAGTGTATTGCATAACTTCAGAAAAAAAAAGAAATATTTTCCGAAAACTGGAGAGTTCCACAGTTTTGGTATTTTTTAATTCTAATTCCTGATTGTATAAGCTTTTAAGAAGACTTATTGAGTTATGACTTAATGGCATTTAAATATATGGCTTAAATATAAAAATAGAATGTAATTGAATTTTGACGCATAATTAACAAAAACCAAATATTTACTAATCGTCATATTTCCATAATAATAACAGATTGTAGTTAAATATTTTAAAATTATGAAGTTAACCATTATCTCAATATTGTTTTCGTATTTTAAAGAATACATTTAAAAGTCAAATATCGTAAAAAGTACTAAAAACCTACAAAAATTTGATATAAAAATATTTATATTTGGCATAGTTCATGAATTAAATAGTTTCAGTATAAAATAGATGTAAAGGATGAAAAATTCTAAGTGGATATGTACATAAATACTTACTCTATGCAAGTAAAGTTATATTTAACTTTAAGTTGTTGTTTTTTAATTCTAAAACCAGTGTTGACATTTTTAAAAAATTTATAACTTATTTTAACCATTTATTTTTTATAAATATAATTCGAGAAAAATAGAAAAGCAAATTAAACTTTAATTTTTAACAGCATTTACACAAAAGCTAATGTATTATTTTGTCTTTTAGACAGCATTCACGCTCGATAAATACCAATTTAAGAGCAAACGAACTAACTATCAATTCTATATATCATTATTGTTATTCTAAAAAACGAATCAAAAATTTTAAACAGGCACAAAAATGATTAAACCGAAATAACTTATTAGCACTAGAAACAACATTAAAAAATTTTTTTATTCTCTTTTTTTATATACAAGAGTTATAATTAAAGTAATTTTATTCTATAAAGCAAGAAAATATTTCAAGAATTGAATGACTACTACCAAATTATATAAATTATTTTGATAAGTTAATGGAATATTCCCCAAAATTCTGAGTTATTAAAAATTGCACAAAAAATGTTTTTAATAAATGAAATGCTTTTATAATTTTTAAACCGAAAAAATCACTAAATTTTAAATTACATTTCTCTTGCATGCAAAGATATGATATTCTATAAAGAGTGAATATGTTTTACTGGAGAAAAATTAGAATTATTAGAATTAGTAAATGGAATATTTCCGCTAAATTCTGAATTATTAAAAATTGCGCTTAAATGTTTAAAACGAAAGTATTGCTTTAAAAAATTTTCAAAGTAGAACTCACTAAAATTTGAATTACATTTCTTTTTCATACAAAAAGTATGATGTTCTATAAAGAATGAGTATATTTTACTGAAGAAAAAATAAAATATTTCTATGACTACAGTAACGTGCAAATGATGTAACAGTTCAAGTAAGACTTCAATCTGCTCAGCATTTGAGTGTACGAAACTATTTTTGAAGAAAATAAATAATTCTAAATGTGCGCACGTGGCTTTAAAATTCTTACGTAATCTTCTCTCAGTTAACGGGATGGGGAAAAAAAAAAGAAATCCCTTTTCAGACGGAATCATTCTTGTCTTTGGGAGCGCGGATAGGTGAAATAGTGTCGAGGCAAATCGATATTCTAGAATTTGTCACGTGGGAAAGGAAAGGGGAAGGAATCGATCGTCTGCCTTGGAACGAAATGCCTTTGCTACATTCACTATTTTGGGCGCCTAGTTTTGCTGACTTTTTTTTATACTTTTTATTTCTCCTCTTCCGAATTGATTTCAGGAAGATTATTCTTGACTTCTGAGTCGTAAATTATCATCACAATCAGAATGGTCTTGTTTCGAAGAGTCAAAAGAGTTCTAATGATGTATGCAGATTATTCCCACTTAACAACATTTCTGAATGTCATTTATATAAACAGATTAATAACAAATTATGAACAGTTGGAAATATCATTATCTGAATTAAATCTCTTTAGTAAAAAAATATACGAATAACAGAAATTTCATTCAGTTCCATGCGCAAATAATGTGAATTAAATTTCATGTGAAACATATTTGAAAGTTGTTAATTTATTAAAGAGAGAAAGATTCGAATTGTTGAAAAATGATTCATTCTACACGCAAGAGAAAATTTGCTGTGAAATATATTAAAGAACTATTTATTTATTAATGAGAAATTTATAATTCTATACTCTGTTATGTTGATTCTGAAAGAATACATATACAATTCTTTAATGGTGAGAATAGCCAGTAGCGAATTACCGATTTGGCAGCCGCCTTAGGCTGACAGAAAGAGAATGATCACAGGCAAATCGACAACAAATTTTATTAATCTGTCTTTTTTTTTTTTTACAGTATTTAAGAGTAGAAAAATAAATAAAAAATATTTCAATAAATTAGAATTTTTTAATTAATTTTCAAAATTTTATTCCATAATGATATTGGTTAAAATGATTTAAGAAAATTAATAAAATTAATGTGTAAAATAAATTCGAACTACATCGTTACCGTATTTTAGCAATTAAACACAGAAAGTGGTTATACTTTCCTTCAAAATACATCAATGGATTGAAGAAAGTTCTAAAAAATTTAATGGTAAGAAAAGATCATTCTGTTTCAATGACATTACAGAGGCTTTTCTTTCCTGCTTTGCTTCTCTTCATTCAGAATGTTCCAGAATGTCACGTAATTTTCCACAAAAAAATCTCTTAATCGTGATAATTCTTTACGTCGTGTCCTTTCATAAAGAAGATATAAAAATATTACATAAATGACAAAAGGATTCGTATTTAAAAATGCAAATATTGTACATAAAATTTAGTTTTTAATAAAAACAAAATAATCCGAATAGCATAGAGGGTGTCCCTTAATATTTCCGAAAGATAGCACGAATAAAATAAGAATTTCACTTCCACTAAATATAAAATTATTAAAATTAGACAAAACAATTCCATGCACTTGACTCTTTTTGGTAGAAATTTTTTTTAGATAAAAGTTTTTCATCACATTAAAAACAAACAGGAATAAAAATATATATTCATAGAATTTCAATAAAAAACAACATTTGAAACTGAAATCAAATTTAAATTCCGATATTAATTACGAATTTGAATAAAGAAGAACGATGAAACGATTAACGATAAATTGTTAACAATGAAATGAAGATATTTCAACCTAAATAGCACTCTATAGTTTTTTAGACAGAAATTAAATTAAATCATATTCTATTTCTTATTTTCCTTTCATTAAAATTTTTATAATTAATTCTTTCCTTTTCTCATTGGTCCTAAATGTCATAGAATTACCTATCTTCACCAGTTACAATGGTAGACATATTATGTTTTACTACAAACATAAAAGGATTAAAATTCATCTCTAGGAGTAAACTAATTTTATGCCAATTTTTATTCCTTTTCTTATTGTTGGAAAAGATATTTAAGCTATAAAGAGACTTTCAAATCTTTTGAAAAATAAATATTCATGTAATAAAGAACTCAGAAGTGGTAACGGAATCACGAGAATTTATTACAACTAAATTCTAGGACAGTGATTCCCAAAGTGGTCTATATCGACCCCTAGGGGTCTACGTCAGCGAAAAAAAATTTGGGGGTCCATGAAATGAAAATGGGGATTCACGATAGTAAATCTCAACACATATACTGATAGTACCTATTTACTCAGAACTAAGTACAAACGAAGAACTTAAGGTTCAGTTTAAAAACGGATATCAGCAATTCTGGCTTCTTTGCAACATACCCGTTACTTATCCCGTATTATGGAATATAGCGAGGAAATTTTTAATCTCCTTTCCATCGTCAAACCTAGTAGAAAAGGGGTTTAGCGCTGTTACTAATCTCTTGACGAATAAAAGAAACAGACTGGACATCATTAGCCGAGGAGATTTAAGATTAACCCTTACAAAATTGACGCCAAATGTTGATAATTTCTTGTTAAAGCATCAGGCTCATCCTTCTCATTAAAAATATTGACTTTTTGCTTATGTTAGTTTATTTTATGTTTATTTCATGTTACATAGATTTTACATAACAGATACGAAATTTTATTTTGAGTAGTATAAATTTAAATTCAATTAATAAATGTATAAATTAACATGTGTTTTTACTTTAAGTTTTTAACAGTAAACTTCACTACAGTTAGAAATTTACAGGAAATCAATATCAGGTAAGTAGGGGGTCTATTCAAAACGGAAAAACATGGCAAGGGGTCTACGACACAAAAAAGTTTGGGAAACTCTGTTCTAGGAGGAAAAATGAAACAAAAACCATGAACAGCTAAGTATACAACTTATTTACTAATTAGTATTAGTTCGTCTTTTTACACAACGATACTACTGATTTGAGCAAGGATTTATATTTAAAATGACAAAACAATCTATAACAAAGTCTTTACATGATATTAAGAATTTTAAAGGGTTTCAAGCACAGAAGGCTCTCAATTAGACGAAAAGTATCGAACTGGATACTGCTTTCATTCATAAAACGGAATATAGCCAGAAACTGCAAAGTTATTCAAAGTATACACACAGCACCCCGAACATGGCATCAATTCCCACTACAACAAGACAAAAATTAAAAAAAAAATCTAGCATAGAATGAAACTTTTTAAATTTTCCCACTTAGTTTGAGGTTTAGAGAGATGATAAGACTACAGTCGATAAGGAATATTTTGATCGATTAAATGTTTCAAAGTTCAGTTCAAAACTATTATATAAGGGAGCATCGAATATAAAAATTGTGGATCCTGATCAATGATATGAGTATTTAAGCAGCATTTTATTATTCAGTGTTTTATATCACACTAATATGATAATGTTAGACAAATGATGAAATTTAATATTCACTAACCGTACTTTCTTTTATTATGAAATAAAAACTTTATTACGGACTAAAATGTCTTCATATTTGTATGAATGAGTAGTCTTTATCAAATATGAAGTCTTTATCAGAAAGAAGGCAAAATTTTCCAAAAGTTACTTAATAATGAATATATACTAAAATTATTTATATGCATATTTAACAAATTAGACATTTAATAATGCAAGTAAAGTTGGACTTTTTCTTGTCCAAAATATATAAAAAAAGAAATAAAATAAATCAATTTTTCTCCTTTCCTTTTCCAGACTCGTGCATACAGCTTATTCGCAGTAAAAAACCCCAATTCTTCACGATCAATTAAACTTAATAGTAGTTGTATTAAAATATAAGCAATCTTGTCTAAAATATAGTAGTTCCACAAAATAGTCATTAAATATTTAAAAAAGATTAAGATAAATTAATTTTATTGATTGAAAATCATACTCAAAAATATCTTTATAAGATAAACAAATATTTTATCATCAATTCTGTTACACTTATAGCGATTAAAATTTTCGTAAAATTCATCAAATATGAGAAAATGACTGTAACATAGAAATGCCTAAGTGAATTCTTAGATAACACAATGAAAACATATTCAAGCGTGCAAATGTGACTTAGCAATTAAAAAGCAATTAAACGACAGATAAAGGTAGAAATGATATATGTAATAACTTGAGTCATTTCGATAAGACCTTCTTGAGTGCTTTTCAACATGTAACTGCTTTTTTAATTTAGATATTTATCAGTATCATAAATTTAAACATTAATGGGAGACACATACCGTGACTGACTGTGTGTAAATTGCACATACACATTGTAAAACACGTGATTCCCCTATTAGAATTCCAAGCAGAGAATAAGTTATTAAATACCGTTAGTGCGAAGAAAACGACATCATTGCTACTTTAAAATTTCTTATCTCATAGTCACACAAAAAAATTTGAAAACACCCATTTATCGAAAAGCAAATGAAGAGTTTTAAGCATAACAAGTGTCTCTAATTTTATTGACTAACATTTCAGAGAAAACATCAATTACCATAAATTAACATCATTCAAAAGCTTCCTTAACTGATAATTAAGATGGAAATTAGCTATCAATAATACTTATTTTTATTTCATGGGAAAGGAAGAAGAAGAAGAAGAGAAGTATATTAATTTTGAACTTGAGTAATGCATTAAGAATCAGCCATAAATCTGGCAACAACGTTGAAAATTTAGTCATTTCAAAATTTGAAATATCTTAATTGAGCAACTTAAGTAGCGAACAATATACATGATTGTGTGTTGCGAGTGTGTGTTCACCTGTTAGTTAGCATTCCGCTAAATGCTAATTAAAAAAAAAACTTTTAATTTTTCCGTATATTTACAACATTTAATCATTAACAACAAATATGATTTGTAATAATTGTATTATATATTTTATTAGTACTGTAGTATTAATTAAATATTTAAAAATATTTAATTAAATTCGTGTAAAATAATTAATACTACAGTACCAATTTTAGAATATTTATATTCTCAATGAAATATATACCATAACTGTAACTGCATTTTTATGTTTCAATATTGCAAAGCTTGCTCATACCTACTGAACTATCGAAAGATTTTAGTGGGGATTAGTGACAGTTGATACAAACGCACAAAAAATATTTTATTAATTAACAAAACATGAAAATGTTTTGTTTGTAAAAACATCGGACTTATAGACGAACACATTCATATATAATGCACATGCATATTTTTTTTAAAAACAGTTTCGTAGCCGAAGAGAGAAAACACTATTGAATATTTTGAACTAAGGGTTTATTTTATCTCGGGAGGCCCAATGTGTACAAGAAGCGAAGATGAAATCGAAGCCCGATCACAGCGCGATACAAATGCAAAAGAGTGCAAAATATTTCCCCCAAGTGATTTTATACTATGAGATTCTGATAGGGATTCTTTGGCACTTTTAAACTTAAGAAAGGGGAGTATAGATTTCTTTTAAAAGAATTTGCTAAGCGTGACAGATTTTTCCCTTCACATGGATCGTATGAAAGTGCTGATTAAAGTATTTTCAAAGAATACGTGTTGAATTAATAAAATAAAAAAGGAGGAATTAGGTCGGGAAATAAGAGAACATTTCAGAATTAAGTTGTTATGGGTTAAATTAAGATAAAACATGAAATTAATTAGGATTTATATTAGATTTCAAAATATCCTTACATATATATAAACGAGATTTAAAAAAAAAAACTATTTTCCCCTTTTAAACGGGTGTAGAGTGGCCGAAGGAACCAACCCTCTTCTTTTCAGCTTTGGCCCCGAGTACAGGCGGAGAGAGGTAAAAGTGAGGCCTCCATCCATGCAGTGGATTGAATGTTGCGGAAGTTTAAAAGGCTGAAACGGGTTTCGGGAGCACTGGGTCATATCACTAACCTTCAATTTTTATGGTTCTCGATTTGTGTCAAGTCAATTCAGCAAACAATCCAATGTCAAACTAACTCGCATTTTTTTTTATCCCATATTTTTGAGTAAAACATTGTTTTATTAGGAAATGTATTTCTTTTTGAGGGACACCTTCATAAGCAGATCGCATGACTATTTGAGGGTTAAATACAAGATCAGCAAAAAGGAAATAATGTGGTCATCCTGAAACAATACAAAGCGATGAATGATGGATACCATTTTTTAAAATCATTTAAAATGGTTTTTTTTTTTTTGTGTGTGTGTGTGTGTGTGTGTGCAACTTCTACAAAAAGTAAAACATGGTTAATTAAAAGAATTATTCAAAAATATATAACATTATAGAGGCATTTTTCCCAATTATATAATTTTCATTCACTATTTCAATTTATAATAACTTATTTAATTGATACATATGTTTTTAATTATATACACAAAAGCTTATTTTCTAATATTATGATTCAAACTTCTCCGTAAGGACTTATCAGTTTTTGAGAAGATAAGAGGAACTTTAATTTTAAAAGATTTCATTGTCCGTTAGTAGAAGAATTTTCATCCTTAAAAAATTTTATAATTTATTCACAGATTTAGCAAAAGTTTTTATTATATATTAGTTAATCGATTATTTTTATTTTTTATTCATCTGATTTTTTTCTTGATTTGAAATTTGTCTCAGATAAGTACATCGAATGCAATATTTCTATTTTTTTTTAAATCTTTAATTTATTAACTGCGTTTACATAAGCCGGTTGTTACGGTCAGAATTAAAAGCGTTTTTATGATTACCTAAGTTCGTAGCATTTGATACCGCTTTCAGTGTTATGTAACTTAGTAGAAACGCTGGTTCGTTGTAATTTTAATATTATCCGGGTCCATATTTTAAAAGGGTCGTATTACAAAGACGCTACAGCTGTTATCTTTAAATCTCTATTAAATTTCGAATAATCAAAAAATGTTTTCGTAAATTTTACAATATATTTTAATAAGAAAATTTATTATTTCGTGAAATATAGCTTTTCATATTTTACGAACAATAAAAATAGAACTCTTTCCACTATCTGCTTAATTACGTCTTTTTAATGATCTTATACCATAAAATATCATTGCACTTTTCAACTGTAATTTTATGTAATAAAACCATTTATTTTTTCTCGGTGTGTAACAAATTTGACACACACTTTAAAATCCGTTTTAAAAACAGCAAAAAAAAAATCAATAATTATAATAAAGTTGAAAAAAGAAGCGACGAACAGAAACAATAATAAAAACTCTTAGAATCCTTTATCTACAAAAGAAATGAATTTTTTTAATTATTCACAATTTTCAATATATCCATAAAATTGAATTATTTAATTTGCTAAACATTTTCTCCCGAGTTTTTAATGTTGATACGAGCGAACAGGAAAGTTCGCAAATCATTTTTATTTATATGGTTTAGAAGGGAAATAATATTGTTATCCACTTTATTGAATCAAAGTTTTTGCTTAAGCAATCGCTTAAATAATTTCTATAAAATAAATCAATAAACATAATAGTTTAGGAACACAGAGCCCATGTTCTGTGATATTTCAAAACAAAGGTTCAAAATTAGATCACTAATTTTATAAATTTATAACGCCGTATATTATAGTATGTTAAAAATTTTTTTTTTACAATTTCATCTTTTATATATTGTCAGATATATAAATTAGGTAGGCCATAAACTATTTAAAAAGAATATTTATATGCATTCAATTTTATTTAAAAAATTAAATTTAAAAAAATTAAAAATAAAACATGCCGAAAAAAATATATCTTCAAATTGAGGAATATTAAAAATAAATTCGATTACAGTTTTCCTAAATTGATTATTATCTTTACCCGTTTCATACCTAAACTGGTGACATTCTATAAGAACAGATTTTCTCTAATAAGTCAAGTGCTTTTTTTTATTACCATTTTGGTACACTGTATTTATCGTATTTCATGTTTGTACTTAAGAACACGAAATAGTAAACAAGTTTTAAAAGAACGATGGCAAACAAGCCTTTTTATAAATCTTTCAAGGTTCCTTTTATTTTGTAAAGAAAAATAAGTGTGATAAAAAGGCACACTTATATGACGTAAATAATTACGAAAAAAAGAAGCATGAAAGAGTTGAGGAGGGGAAGTGTGAATTCAACAGATTAAATTGCAAGTCATGGGTGAAAAGTTACTTTCTTATCACATTTGTTATTGCCAGACTGATTTCTTTCAGAATTACAAAAATCCCTTTTGATAAAAAATGTAGGGAATATTTTTTAATTATTTTCAATGATGAGTATAATATCAGCTTAATATTATTATTTTTGAGTGAATGCATATTTTTTTTTCTTATAGGGAATTTTAAAACCGTATTTTACTTGGTCTTTTAAAATGTAAAGTGGAAATAAGTTAGTAACTAAAATTAGTAAATATTAAAGGTATACATAGATTTTTCTGTGTAAAAAAATGCTCCAGATTGGTTTTAGCTCAATTTCGGAATGCATGTTCTATTTGCATTAATTATTAACTGCAGTTTTATTAGGTTAGTGGACGAGCACACACAAATATAACACAGATAAATAAAAATATCAATCGTTATAAGGCTAGCTAAAATGTATATAAATTTACTCTATGATCTTAATATCAAAAGCAATTTTCAATAAAAACTATTTCTATTGTGTTCTATTTCCTCAATAAAGTCAATTATTAACCCTTTTTTTTTTACTTTACCAAAGACACTTTTCAAAGCCAATGAGGAAAATTTATTGGTAGGAAGCCAACTGTTGTCAATCGGTTGCGCAAATCACGTGTACTGCCACGCGCGTTTGTGCTCTTGACAAACATAAGGTAAAATAAAACATTTTTTGGGTCAACAAAAAGAATATTAACTTATTTTCATCATCCAAAGATGATACTAAAAAGCTTGAGAGGCATTTATGCTTGATGAATTTTAAATAGTTTTAGAAAATATCTTCTTGTAAAAGAGAATATATAACACCAATAGTGTTAAAACGCTTAAAGAGGTAGAAACACATGCAAATATGGCCAATTAAGAGATAACATTCGACAGATCTTAAAATTATGAAACCGCTTTTGTTAATGGATCAATTAATAATTTTTTTAATAAAAGCTTTTAGATAAGAGTTCTAGAATACTACACTAAGTGTTTATCAATAGGTTGTGAAAAATGAAAGGTGCAGTATCTTTAAAAGCTTTTATAGCCAATTTGCTACAGTTTGTCTTAAAGACAGATATAAAAAGTAAATATATCTAGCTTAAATAAAACGGTATTTAAGAAGACTGAAATGCAATACATTTTGGATTTTTTACACACAAGTCCGTTACAGTTAAGCTGACTTTATTTTAAAAGTATTATTATTGTTGTTTTCTGAAATTAAAGGGATTACAGTAGATTTAAGAGATAGTTTATTTCATCAATTTTTAATCACAGCGTATTTTCAATTCTTAAAAATGAGAAAGAATGTACTAAAATTATAGAACATAATAAAAGAAATGAAGAATTTAGCTACTAATCAGAAAGTAAGAGAAAGGCGAACGTAATTTTTTTCACACATTCATGATTAAATTTTACTTTTTGTGGATTTAAGATAAATCATAAACATAAACAGGCGAAACTGTAACATATTTCACATTCAAATCTCCTACCATAATCATTCATTATAAATTAAGAGCATTAAATAATGAATGCAAATCAAACAGTATTAATATGTAGAGATAAACACATGAGCAGTTATTAAGATATATAAAATGAACTAGTAATTTTCTAATAAAACAAGAAATAAATAAGAGCCAAATTATATTACAGTTCACTATAATTAATTATTAAGAGTCCACGTGTTTAATTAATTCATGGATCTTTAATCATTTATTTTCATAACAGTCTTTCTGATGTATCAAAACAAAATTACTAATGAATGTAAAATTGCTGCATTACAGTGAAAAGTAGTTGATCTTCAATCTAAAAAAAAAATACAAAATTCTGTAAATTACATGTCAGTAAATATAAACGATAAAAAATATCTAGTATCTAAGCGATGCAGTGTAAACTTAGTATAATTAATAATCCAACTTAGACACCAGCATTAATTATTGCTTCGATTAATTTTGTGCGATGTATCTATAATGTGTAATTAAAAATGTAAAAAAAAATATGAATGTTTTTAACATATTATAAAATGTGTTTCGTTTCGTATATTGGACGTGTTTGTGTAATATTTTCTCTTTTCATTTCAAAAACGGTGTTTAAAATTTTAATTTACTCCTTACCTTTCAACTTTCATTCTTTGCGTCAATGGTTCCTCCCACGTCAGGATATCCATTTAGAACATAAGATTCCTTTTAATAAGCACGATAGATGGTAGAATTATACTGTATGAAATATTCACTCGCTCTCATTTGACACTGCTTATACCGAATGCACTCGCTATTCGAGGTCTACTGTTCTTCTGAGAGACGGCACATCGCGTACGCGTGTTCTTTCACTGTGCCTTTGGAGTTGCTCTGGACTGCATAGTTTGTTGCTCTTCCATTGGCTCACGTGCCCGACAGTGACGTCAGATCCAGCTTCCCGTACACATAACATCACGCGACTGGAGAACGTGGTTGCATTCTAACGGAGAGGGCGCTGTCTTAATGGGGTTAGTTAACAGGATTTTTTTTTTCAACACCTCCATGCCGATCCAGAAAGTACCTAAAAAAAAGAATAATTTTAGTTCGGTAGCTGTAGACCACCTTACCCCTTAGAGTAAAAGAGGGAAAATATTCCTCAGATTCTTTGAAAAGGATTAGACCAAAGACTACTAAATGTCAATAATTAATGTAATTAAATATCTTAAATTGTCATTGTATTAAATATCTAAAATTAAGGTGGCATTAAATATTTTTTAATAACATGACTCTTATAATTGCTATTGCTTTTAAATATATACAGGTTAAAAAAAAACCTAATAAATTTTTATTATTAGTTCAGTTACAGAAAAGAAAAGCATTCTCATAAAATTTAACACTGTTTAATTAAATTCACAGTTCTATAATACTTAAATACCACCAAATAAATCTACTTCAATTCAAGAAATAACGATCGTGAAAAAAAGTAACGGATGGAATTTTTCACATCAATAAAGTACAATTATGAATTTTGATACATTAGATGCAGGGCCGGCCATATGGGGATGCGGTGGGTGCTATGAACCCGGGTCCCTTGACTGAGGCCCCCCTGCCATGATTAAGAATTGAAACAGTGTTCTGAGTAATAATAATGTTACACATACTAAAAATTAACAAGCTTGTTTCCATGTGGCTGGCTGAGCATCGACTAACGCCTTTATCAGGCAAAGATCGCAGTGATATCCATAAAAAGGCGGGAAAAGTTCATTAATGAATGCGGAAATTCTCTTCAGACATGTTCAGTCAGAGCGGAGTGCCCGGCAGCCAGAAGTCTAGGCTAAGGCTGGGACCAAATGGACTTGTAAATCATCAGCTATCTACTTTGTTTATACTTAATGTAATATTATTTATGTATGCATGTGTGTATGTTGGTTTATATTAAGTTTCTCAAAAAAAAAAAAAACAATAAATTAAGCTATCAATTCGTAGTAATGCTCACTTTGGAAAGGATTATTATAACGACTAAATTTTATGTTTGACTGTTTAAAAAAAATAATTACAAATTAATACCAGAAAACGCATGGCATAAATTACTATTTCAAAGAATTGCAGATGGGACTCTATTTTTAACGTGTATTAATCTAACGATCATAGAATCCTTTGCCTTGCATTATTTAAAGAAAATATCACATTTTATATTTATTTTATTTTATCCAGTCACGTGCTTAAAGTTGCATTTCTTCAGATTTAATTTGCGATGATAGTTTTTTTTTTTAATTTGAACTTCCGGCAAAATGATGGCAACAGGATGATAAAACCTAATTTTTTCCCTTTGTCGTGCTCTTGCAGATTTTATAGAAACCTTAGCTTTGCATTTATTTTTTTTAGAAACTATCACATTTTATAATGAAAAAAAAATATTGAATTATTGATACAGATATTGCAAACGATAATAGGAATATGCCATTAAGTCGGGATTCCAATGCATATCCTGTCTAAATTCGATCAGGTTTACCGTAAAGAAGATTTATTGAATTAATTACTTAGATATTGCAAACGATTATAGAATCCTTTGCTTTGCATTTATTTTTTTAGAAAATATCACAATTTATATTTCTTTTATTTTTTCCAGTCTCGTGCTAAAAGTTGCATTTCTTTAGATTTATTTTGCGATGATAGTTTGTTTTTTATTCGAACATCCGGCATTCTTTTATTTTATCCAGTCACGTGCTAAAAACACGATTAAAATATTTCTTTAAAAATTCATTAAAAATAGAAGCTTACGTTGTACATTAAAAAAACTGATACCATTAGAAAGCTAATTTTTTTAAATCTTTAAATTGATATAAAAATCATGTTTGTGCGATAATATGTTCAGAAGTTATAGCGGAAAAACGTCAAAATTTGGCTTAAATTTTAATTAATTTAAATTCTAATTGAAATTTCGAAAAAAGGGCACCGATGTGCATATTCCCAACCTTCAAGGTATCATGTACCAAATTTGGTAGCTGTAGGCCCAACGGTCTGGCCTGTAGAGCGCCAACACACACACACACACATACATTGAGCTTTATTATAAGTATAGATTACGGATTGTAGTGGCTAGTCATACGACAACAGTAGAAACACGAAAGGGAAATATAAAGGGTAAAATCTAAAAAAAATTATCTATTGCTCTCATGCAATCTATGTGTGTGCTTGGCTTATCGTATTCTTTTAATTTATTGATTTGTGATTTCGCTTCCAGTAGTATATATTACATTATTATTTTTGTTGTTGCTGTAATGTTTGTATTGTTTATTTTCTGCATCTACAAAAAGGTCCGAAAATCTACAAAAGCATTTAAACATTACTCTCGAACCATTATGCAACACTCGTTGGGAAGCCAAAATAAATAGTTAAAGCAGTGTGTATACAGTTTGAGTTAACTTGTAATGCCCTAGAAGAATTTATTGATGCTAATAATATTACGGAGGTTTTGGAGCTAAAAGTCTATTGGATTCAATAAAGAAATGACATTTATTTTATGTTTAGTAGAATGGTTTGCAATATTGTCCAGAATTAGCTTTTAATAAATTATTTCAAATAAAATTAATTGTTTTCGACTGGGCTTTTGATTTAGTCAGTAAAATTAAAGCCGAAATCCAAAATTTAAGAATGAAATTTAATTCATATTTAGACAAAGCTAAAATGATACTACGTAATTTGAATCTTTCAAAAGATTTTCTGAAAAATGAATTCAGAAATGAATATATTATATGAATGAATATATTTCAAAACAACAGAAGATGAAATTGTAGAAATCTTGTTGAGGAATTCAGATGTTTTTTTTTTTTAATTATATGAGGGATACTGGTATTGTACAGATTAAAGATAGGTTGAAAAGTATTTCAGATTAATCATTGACACAAAAACTTTTTTTTTTCCAAAAACTTTGTCACATTTTATAATAACGATATAAATGAAAGCATAATCCAAATAATTACATTGCAACGGGATTTGATTTTTAATGAGAGGGTTGTAGATAAGGCTCAACACACATTGCACTATATACTAATTAATAATTATAATAATTTATTTCTAAACATATTAACTGTGTTAAAATTTTCTTTACATTGCTAGTTACTAAATATAATAAATGCTGAACCCTCTTTCATCAAAATAAATTAATAAAGGATTATCATCTGTCAACCATGTAAGTATAATGCTTAAGCGTTCTTGCAATAGCAAGTATCGAAAAAGAAATTAGAAAAGAATTGTAATTTTCCTGGAGTAATTAATAGCAAAAACAAAATCACGTATTAAATAAACATGAAAATGTTCGGTTTTTTTTGGTCATGGTATTATTAAAGAACATAATAAATTTAATAATACATTTAATTGAAAGTATCAATTTTCAATACTTGTAAGCCAAGATGGATGTACTAAATACGTATATCATTACATATATATTTCCAAAGCTAACTAGAATAAAGTGCATAGTAATGATTTAGGGGGTCATATATTGGTCGATTAAAAAATATTTTCTTAGTTCCCAAATAAATATGTTTCTAAAAAGATAACAAATTATTTGAATGATAAAATATAAATTATTATTATTTTT
>JAPMOQ010015927.1:8691230-8740617 GCA_026543055.1 Argiope trifasciata | reverse complement strand
GTTGAATTCACTAACGATATCCGCAATGGAATGACCCATGCGTCTAGCTCCAACTAACATTCCACGTTCAAAGTCTGTTAATTCTCGTCGTGCCGCCATAAATCACGAAAAACCTGTTCACATGAATAACTTGAGCACAAATGAAAGCTCTGGAAAACGAACTGCGCATTTATACTTTTTCGCTACGATACTACTGCCATCTGTATATTTGCATATTGCTATCCCATGACTTTTGTCACTTCAGTGTATATATATAATTTTATTATATTTATTATTTTAATAGCTGAGAGCATTCATTATCACGTTTTGTGTAAATGTGCTGACGCAAATAAATAACAATTCATAATAATTTTGCATATGTGAAATAAGTTGATTTGTTAAGGGCTACAACATTAGAAAAACAATGTGAAGAAAATTTCCCTTTAATCTGCCATTTTTATAGTATCTGTGCTACTTTAGTTGTCATCGCATTTTCATAATGAACTATTTCGGGTTTTCCTTTAATTGTGGCTAATAATCTTTTTTGTTGTTATTTTAATATTTAAATTTTAAATCTAGGCTTTTGATATACACATGGACTTATCTGTTTTGATTTTTGGATCCATATTTATAATTTTGCAAAATAAAAAATAAATACAAAATAATAACAAGATGGTAATTACTGGATAATTCCATTCGTTTTGATACAATGTGTTTAGTCTTGAAATAAATAGATAAAAAACAATCCTAAAATAATGTTTTTAAAAAAATAATCAAAATAGATTCCCGCAATTCATGTTACATTTCAAATAACTTTGAAAAACTAAGCATCTTTCAATAAAAAATTTCAGATTCCGAAGAGGATATTTTGCATCGGAATTTTTTTAAAAGATAGCAGAATAGAAAAGTAAGCAACCCAGTGTTTTACGTGAGGAATAAATTAACACAAAAAGTCTTATTTACTTTAATGGAAATAGCAAAAACAGTTTTAAAAAAATCAGACATTATTTTTGATTTTGTATATTTTAACTAGTTTAATATTTTTTCTACATAAGTTTTTCTTAATTTAAATATTTTATATTATAAAGCATTATATATATATTAATAAAATATATGATAAATTCTCTCAGTTTTTAATATATTTTTACTAACACATTAAAAAAATATTCCATGTTTGTCACCCATTTTGATATCTAAGAATTTAATGCAAAAAAATTATTTTTCTAATGTATGTTTTGTGAAAATTACGAAGAAAATATTTTGTAGTAATCCTTTTCCAAATGCAAATAGCATTCTGTATTTCTCCTTCTTTCTCTACAATTTAATTTTATCATTTTAAAAGTAAATAAAAACAAGCGTTTCAATATTGGCATTATCAGATTAGTTAAATTTCACTGATATTGTGGTTGCCGTATATTTCCAAGGCAGCGCGGATTTTTCCTGTTAAGATGAAGACAATCTTAAAAGTAGTATCTTTAAACGCACTTTTAACAAAAATCCATGAGAGTTCACAAATTTTTGTATTCTGAAAGTCATAACATACAAATTCAAAGAGTTTTTTCCCTCCATGGTTTAAAGTTGTTTTCTTTCTTGATTTTTTATTTGTTAAATAAGTTTCTCTTTTCGAAGCTTAAGGATACATCTTCAGGAGGAACTTCATCAGTGTCAACAGCCTATTGCCTTTCATATAAGATAAATATAACTACTTATGAAGCATACTGAATTTCAGATCCATAAATATAGTATACTCTCAGTGAAGAATGATATGAATCTTGACTCTTTAATTGCAAAACCCAGATTCTGTTATCTGTTATTTTAGATTTTTTAAAAAAAAGGAATCAATTAATGCTGATACGGCATTCGTTAAATATACTACTCCAATTTAATTCGGGTATATTATCTGCATCTTGAAAGAAAACGACCGTAAGATACATTTCAGAGAAAGTGGATGTGAAATTAAATAATGGTTGTCATACCTAGACATAAGTGTCACGAGCCAGTGCCGAGTTAAAAAAGTGATGCAATTCATTTTAATCTAATTAATCTGGATATAATGTATACCTGTTATGAAACATAGCAAAGGGAAAATAATTTTGCAAGCGTTTGAGGTGTTACCGAATTTTATAGCTTTATTTTTAATTTTTTACAGCACACAAAAAAAGAATTTGTTGAGACTGCTTAAAATAACAACAACCTCTTGATTGTTTGTAATTTGGCTACATAGGACGGATCTACTGATCCTCAATGCTTCAAAATGTTCCAGAATCATTGGATCTTTTGCAAAATGGAGTGTTATTAGGTATCGCATATATCTGCATTGATACAATATCGTATTTTAAAATTTTTTATAAATAGTTATTTTTTATTGTGGAGGACTTGGGACTTGTTTATTGCAATGACTTAGAAAAAAAATTCTGATAGAATTCAAATAACTTTGCGTTTGAAGCAAAAAACTTCAAATTCAGTGTTGCCAAGTATGAAAAAGGTGATTATTATATTAAATTTAAGGTATTAAAAAATTGAAAAAAAAATCTTATATACCATGCGTATTTTCATATTAGACGTATAATATTTCTATATATTTAATACATTTTTTGCAAATTAATAAAAAAATCACAAAGTTGGGAAATATTCATATTAAATAATGAATAGCTGAAATTCAATCAAATTCTGAAATGCATTATTCACTTCTTATTTGTTCTTGGTATATATGTCCCGGCAAAGCATAAGACAATGAGCAATTAGATGTTAAATATTTTGTGCAATTATACTTTTTTCATAGGCATGTTAAGTCACATATATAAGCTCTATTAACAATTTTTTTTTTGCTTTCTTGGAATGTAATATATGTCGTGACTTACGTGTAGGCAAATAAAGTTCAAGCTTTTAAAAAAATAATCTTCTTTATTAAACATTTCTTTCAACTCACCACTATCAACATCAACCTTTCCTTTTCAAAATCACCCACAATTCTAAACATACACATCGCCATCTCTCGTTTCCTCCCCTTTTTTTTCCGTTGCCAATCCACAAAAAACAACCAAAGAAACTACTTTTATATTTTTGGTTGCCATACCGGAAATATATAAAAACAAATTAAAGAATGCATCTAAATAAACATAAATTTAAAATTTACTGACCCTGACAATATATAAATAGACATCTTTGAATGTCATATACAAATAAACAAATAGAGTAATTTCCAAAATATTCGAAATCAAAATTTTTATGAATTTCTAAATTTTAGATTATTTTAGATAATAAAAAACACTATTTTTGAATTATCATTTTCTATCTGTTAAAACCACTAAAAAATATAGGAAATTATAGTAATGAAATATGGTATCAGACCTTTTCACATTGTTTGCTGGTTTCTATTAAATTTTGAATGAAATCCATTACTAAGAAACCTGTCTCTTCGTCTACTTGTATTCATGCGAGCACGATAACTCAAAAGCACCCATAGTCAGATGGTTTAAATTATGATGGATTTTTCTCAAAAATTGTAAATAGTTATCATATTTTGAGCCCAATTTATTAAACATTTAACCATCTATTAACAATAGAGTACGCAAACTTGGTAATTCGAAAAGGAAAGACTTAAATAAATGAAATTTAGAATGTCGTCTTGACATAAAACTTGAGGATCTGTATGAAATATTAAATTTAATTGATGGAATTATGGCACCAAAAATCTAAACTCAGCTCTGCATTATGAAGTATAAAAAACGTAGCATTGTGTAAATATATGACAAAGTCGAAGGGG
Source organism: Argiope trifasciata (assembly GCA_026543055.1). NCBI lineage: Eukaryota > Metazoa > Arthropoda > Arachnida > Araneae > Araneidae > Argiope > Argiope trifasciata. The sequence continues at coordinate 8,736,872 of JAPMOQ010015927.1, read as the reverse complement.
GCGGGTGAAGAGAACTCACGGTCTGGTTTGATATGATAGCTGTCAAAACGAAAAAAAAATTTAAATTAATACTTATGAGATTTTTATTAATAGCTATTACTGCATTAATAATTGGAGCTTTTTAAAAATCACTGAATATTGTATCATTAAAATATAATTGCAGTAATTATATTAAAAATATTTTTTAAAAATCATGTTGTGTAAATTATCTCTCTAATAATCTATATCTATATACTTAAAATAAAGCTCAATGTGTGTGTGTGTTGGCGCTCTACAAGCCAGACCATCAGACCTACAGCTACCAAATTTGGTACATGTATACCTTGGACGTCGAGAATGTGCACCTCGGAACCTTTTTTTCAAATCTTTAATTAGAATTTGAATTAATTAAAATTAAGCGAAATTTCGATGTTTTTACGCTATAACTTCCGAAAATTATGCACAATCAGTCTTCTTAATCAATCTTCGCACAAACATGATTTTTACATCAATTTAAAGATTAAAAAAAATTAGCTTTCTAATGGTAACAGTGTTTTAATGTATAACTTAAGCTTTTATTTTTAGCGAATTTTCAAAGAAATATTTTAAGTATGTTTTTTTAGCACGTGACTGGATAAAGTAAAAGAAAACAATGACGGAAGTTCAAATAAAAAAAAGAACTATAATCGTAAATTAAAGCTAAAGAAATGCAACTGTTAGCACGTGACCGGATAAAATAAAATAAATATAAAATGGGATATTTTCTAAAAAAATAAATGCAAAGCAAAGGTTTCTATAATCTTTTGCAATATCTAAATCATTTATTCAACAAATCTTCTTTATTTACAGTAAACCTGATTGAATTTAGACAGGATATGCATTGAAATCCCGACTTAATGGCATATTTCTATAATCTTTTGCAATATCTGTATCATTAATTCAATAATTTTTTTCCTGTATAAATATAAAAGTTTCTAAAAAATAAATGAGCACGCGACTGGATAAAATAAAATAAAGATAAAATGTGATATTTTCTTTAAAAAATGCAAGGCAAAGCACTCTATGATCGTGTGCAATATTTAAATCATTAATTCAATAAATTTTTATTTATACAGGATTGAATTTATACAGGATATGCATTCAAATTCCGATCCAATGGTCGATTTGTAAATCATTAATAGGCATATATATTGTTTAATACTATTAAGTTGATTTAAATGAAGTAAATAATTACATTTTATGTAGCTTGAGTCAAACAATGCATTAGGAATAATGAGTTTTAGATTTCTTCATACTTTGCTCTGAGAGCCAAATTTTACAAAATATTTTTATTAATATTTAAAATAAAAGTTGCTACATCAACCAGTCTTCTAAATCAATAATTAAAACTGACTGATTTATAAAATTAAAGAATATTATTAAGAAAACGCTCTCTTTTAGAACTTTCAGTCCATCATATCAAAGAAAATATTAATTTCAGGCCAATCAATGCTCGGAGTTACTGCAAGGCTAATGAATATGTGATTTAATTAAAAATTTTACAACGCATTATTCATGGCGAACCAGCTGGTCGCCAAAGGCGGATAGTAACCATATAAAAGAAACTTGTATAAAACTAAGTTACATATATAAGTACTTATTTATGTAACTTAGTATAAAAAATGCACATATGTAAGTACTTATATATGTAACTTAGTATAAAAAAATGCTTGATTGGAAAATTTGCATATTGTTAAATTGTTGTAATACCACTAAGTACTATTAATTACATGCAAAATTCATAAGAATATTTAAACGTTTTCGTTTAATTTCCAAACATGGTTAAACAGATAAGCAGTAATATAAATCCCTTTCTCTATTTTTTATATTTTGCTTCCCTCATAAAAACAGTTAAGTGGAAGCAATGCTGTATATCTTATCATTTTAGCACGTGCCTGTTAAAGCTGACAGCATTTTTCACATTTGCTTGGTGCTTTCCGGTTCCACCAATAGATAATGCGTTGCTAATCATTTTTATATCCACATTAGTAACACTTTAAAAGATAACACCAGCTTTCAATTTTTTCCTAACTAAAAAAAATCTAGAACGATTTAATACCATTTTTTAAAATATCGAACCACTGTTATCTATATTTCAGAAGCCATTTTCGAACTCTATTCATGGCATTGTAACACAGTTATTTCCACTAAAAACTGACTCTTTAAAATATCGATACAGGAAATATCGTTTACTGAATTCAAATTGGGAATTATCAATATAAAAAATTATCACGGAAGTTTTCACTTAGACTTATACTAGTACGTGCAATGGAATTTATGAATGAAAAAAATCTTTAAAAATCTACAGATAAAACTATTTTATTTAGATTCATTAAATTTTGCAGATATATTGTCCTTGAATAGTGTTCATTTTGAAAGGTATTTTTAAAATTAAAACAAAAATTAAATTTTAACTTAATTGAAATTTTAACGTGATTTAGTAACTTCAGTGCGCATTATTTAAAAAAAAATAATATTTACATAATATTAATATTTTTTTAAACGTTTCTGTGATAATAATTTTACTTTACTTTTAAAAGCTTATTTTATATTTAGTTGTGGTTTTATTTATTGAATTCAAATTCCTGTGCAACGCGATAGCATTAATTGCATTTTTTGAATATCTGCTGCTGTTGATATATAGCTTTAAAAAATAAAATAAAAGCAGACGAACCAAATTTAAACCATTAATTCTAGATTATTAGGCGCGTTAATTTGGGATTAAAAATTCTGATTTCATTATTTATTGACCTTAGAAGTCTTTATCTTGCTTTACCTACTGCTCATTCTTTAAAGTATCCGAATAGGTTGGAAACATAAATTTGGAAGAAAATACGCATTTTCATTTATTGGTATTATTGTTATTTGAGTTTCAAAAAATAGGCATGTTTCTGTTTCAATGATATTTCTATATTGTCTCTATGTCAATTAGTTGCCAGGTTATAGTAAACTATTAGCATCATCTCCTGGTTTTACTTTTTCGAGAATTCTTTGTTTTTGCGAGTTGGGGATATATACTTAATTATATTAAATGAATAAAATTATTCAGGAAGTTTTTAATGAAAATATAGCGTATGGCCCGTCGCGAGCTTTACAAACGGGGGAACTGTGGATTACTTTATGTCAGGAGCATTCACCGAAAAAAAGCTACCGGTACAACTGTTATTTTATAAAAATCTTAAAAGTATAAAAAATACATCTATTATGTGGAAACAAAAAGTGAAAGACCTGTCCATTAACAGGTAGAGAACAAATCAATAATGAAAATGCAAATTTACAAATATTCTGTAAAAATAAAACCTGATTTATCTTATAAATTGTATTGAATGTAATTTAAATTATGTACGTCAAAGCTGCACCGCACTTAATTTAAGAACTAATAACTATAGATCTGATATAAAAAACTTTATAAAAAATAAGAATTCTGAATTTGAACTAGAACACTTTTAATGCCATAACTTTAATAATATTGACATCTACGTACTAGAAGACAATGTTAATGATTTAAACAAAAGACTAGACATCGAAAATATTTATATTTGTAACTTAAAAACTTTATATCCTTATGATCTGAATAGCCAATTAGATCGTGAAGGTTATGGGGACATAAACAATATTTATATTTATAACAAATTTAATATTTTTAAAGATTTTTTGAAAGCTGAAAACTTTAGTAAAAGATTTAAAAGAGGTAAAGGTAAAGAGGGTAATTTTCAAATTATTTTTGAGGGATTGCTGAATTATTGTAATCTAGATCACAATAGTGAAAACATTAAAAAAATTGGGAAATATATTTTTGGTCTTAGAAAAAATTAAATTTAAATGGTTAATAAATAATAAACTCAATGATTTAAAGTTTAAAAACTTTTATACTAAATGTGTAATTCTTGATTTAATTAAATTTAAGCTTAATATAAAAAAAACGATTTATTAATTAATAATGTAAATAATTTAAACAAAGAATTCTGTGTAAAACAATTTTTGGACATTAACTACAAAAAACTAAAGTTGCCTGATATTATGCAGAATAAAAGAGTTTTCTTTTCTTTAAAGGATAATACAATTGTTTCAATAACATTTAGTTATTCAGCAACTTTAAAGAAAAGAATTTGAAGCCATAATTATTACAGTAAAAATTTAAATAAAATAAGCAAAACAGACTGTAATTGTTACAAATAAATTTGCAGAGATTATGTAGATGATGACAAAGGGCATAGAATAACAGGGGATTTAAAAATTACTGATTCTGGCTCTTTAAAAAAATCTAATGAAAAGGGGAACTAAATTTAGACCGAGAGAAAAATTAAACAGTAAAAAAGTTTTAATTTCTTTCTGGCAAGATTTTTTCTTCGAAATTATCCAGGAAATATCATTGGCCTCCAGAGGTTTTCAAAAAATGGAAATTAAGGCATTAGAAGAAATTAAAGCAAAGTATAATGCTGGTAAAGTCAGAAAAAATAACTTAGAATTTATATTAACAAATCAATAAAAAAGAAAATATTAAAGCAGAAATTTACTATCACAATTTTAAATAAATCGACAAATAATTTCTGCATAATGTGTAAAAATTATTATAAAGAATCGTTAATTAAAGAATATAATTCTAATTTGATTTACAATTTAGTTAATACTGGTAAAAAGGAACTGGGAAAAAGGATGTTAGCTTTCCCTAAAAAAAACTAAAATTAAAATACGCTCTTTAAAGTATCCCTATTTGTTTCCAACAGTAAAATTTAATAAAAAACCAATCAAATTTAGATTCGTAACCTGTAGTACATGCAGTTACAATTACTACACGGGGAAACATTTCTTTGAATACCTGAAAATTATCCTAAATAAAATTGACGATGAGGATAGCTTTGTTATTAATAATAACAAAAATATTTTGGAATTTTTAAAAGATAGCAAAATTTATACTTGAAGATAGCAAAATTAATACTAATGACTTTGAAAATTTATATACCAATCGGCCGCATGAAAAAAAAATAATAAATGTCTCTACTCTTATATATGATGAATATTTAAATGAAGATATCATTAAAAAAAAGTAACTGGCTGGTTTTATGCAATTTTAATATTACAGAAAATCATGTTTTCAATGGTATTAATTTTTATAAACAAGTTAAAAGTATTCCAATGAGTACAGCTTTCTCAAGTGCTTTAGCTAATATTTTCATGCATTATTACGAAAAAAAAAATTAAAAATAACTTAATAAATGCTCGGATATTTATTAATGATTTAATCTATACTTATAATAAAGCTCAATGTGTGTGTGTGTGTGCGTGTGTGTGTGTGTGTGTTGGCGCTCTACAGGTCAGACGGCTGGACCTACAGCTACCAAATTCGGTACATGTATACCTTGGAGATTCGGAATGTGCACCTCGGAGCCCTTTTTTCGAATTTTTAATTAGAATTTGAATTAATTAAAATTTAAGCGAAATTTTGACATTTTTCCGCTATAACTGCCGAAAATATTATCGGACAAACATGATTTTAACATCAATTTAAAGATAAAAAAATTAGCTTTCTGATGGTATCAGAGTTTTAATGTATAACTTAAGGCTCGATTTTTAACGAATTTTTAAAGAAATATTTTAACCATGTTTTTTTGAGCACGTGACTGGATAAAATAAAAGAAAACAACGACGGAAGTTCAAATAATAAAAAAAACTATCATCGTAAATCAAGTCTAAAGAAATGATACTTTCAGCACGTGACTGGATAAAATAAAAGAAACATAAAATGTGATATTTTCTAAAAAAATAAATGCAAGGCAAAGGTTTATATAATCGTTTGCAATATCTAAATCATTTATTTAACAAATCTTCTTTATTTATGGTAAACTTGATTGAATTTAGACAGGATATGTGTTGGAATTCCGACTTAATGGCATATTTCTATTATCGTTTGCAATATCTGTATCATTAATTCAATAATTTTTTTCATTATAAAATGTGATAGTTTCTAAAAAAATAAATGCAAAGCCAAGGTTTCTATAATCATTTGCAACATCTATATCATTTATTCAATATATATATATTTTTTTCCTTTTTCGCTTTTTAAAAAAAAAACACATTTAATATTGAAGCATCACGGAAAAAAATATTTTTAATTTCAGGCCAATCAATGGCCGGAAATTTCTTGAAGGCTAATGTATATGTTATTTAATTAAAAATTATAGAACGCATTATTCATGGCGAACCAGCTGGTCGCCAAAGGCGGCTAGTTTTAAATAACTTAGAGATTACTAATATTGTTACAAATTGCTATCCTAAAGAATTAATTTTAACAGAAACAAATAAAAACAAATAAAAAAATAAACAAATAAAATATATATAAAACAAATCTACTTATATGGATTTAAGAATCGAAATTACTATTGATAAAACAATAGTTGGTATTTATGATAAAAGAGACGAATTCAGCTTTAAAATAATTAAACTCTGTTATTATCACTCTAATCTTAGCTCTAAAATTTTGAAAAATTTATTTTTCTCACAATTTAATAAAATTAAAATAATTTGTGATTACAAAATTTCATTTATAAAAACAACACATAGTTTTATTAAAAATTTATACAATAATGATTTTTCCAAAAACTACTCCAATATTAATATTTTAATAAAAAACAAAACGATGAAATATTAATTCTTAACTTAAAAATAAAGTAAAATAAATGGCTCTCAGAAACTACATTTATCTTTTTTTCTTTGCTTGACACTGTGTTCAAATTTGAATAGCGGTGAGGATGGTATGGTGAGATTTCTTCGCCGTTTGGTGGGCTCTTCCCACCCAAAGTTTGTAATGTTTTATTCAAATGTTCTTCACAAAAAAGGGTTAGGAGCACATTTTTTTTAAACCAATGAACTAGAGGAAGAAAAAGAAAAAGAATGTTTAAAAAGATTGTAGTACTTCAAGTTAAATACTATGTTATAAAAAATAAATATTTTTAATTAAATTAAGCGTTTATTTTATTAAATTTATGTCAGATTTTTCTTTAGAGTGACTGATTATATTTCAAATGTTATGTTTATCAAAGTTGTCATTTTTAAATTTTTAATATAAATCCAAATGGTATGAAAACATTTATGAACAAAAACATGCATTAAACCTATATTTTACTAACCACAGTTGATTCATAGATGTTATGATTTAAAGAATCAATACTTGCATAAGATTAAATATAGAAAGACATTGTTTAAAAAAATATTAACGCATGACGAAATAAGGTTACCTGAAATGAAGTCATTTTCCAGTAAACTTTTGACTACATTAACATTTATAATTATCATATATTTAGAATCTGACAAAAATATACTATAATAAAGAAATGTTATTCGAACAATTAAAAAATTAACTCGAATTAATTTTAACAATATTCTGAATCATAATAAAATATGATCTGAAATTCTATACTTACAACTTTGTGACAAAATAGGTTTAGTAATTTCAATCACACATCCAGTAATCAGAAAAATGGTTGTTGAATTAAAGAAAAAAAAAAACAATAAATGACTTTATCACTTTTTTCAAGAAATTTCCTTCAGCAGAATAGAACAAGGCAAAAAGGTAATTTAATATCTTAGCAGACGATAACGAACGAAACTATTTTTATTCTTCAATATTAAGGTGGGTTCACACGAGGTTTTTTATTGCCCGCAATAGAAGATCACGCCTACTTCCCGAAAATCAAGTGACCACAACGGGACAATGGCAAATAATTATCTCGTACGGACAAACGTTGTCCGCTCTGTCTCAAGTGTTCAGACGAGGACAATGCCGGGACAACAGTAGAGAGGCAACGATTGCTGACAATAATAAACCTCGTGTGAACCCACCTTTATGCTATATTGATTTTTTTTTCAGTAAAGTAATTGATCTGTAGATAAAATTAAGTAATCCGATTTTTATGTAGTTACCATTCAAAACATAGAAGGTTTTTTAAAATTATTTTTAGATTAATTTTTATCAAAAATTTTAAAATATTATAAGATTATTATAAAAATAAATTACCCTGTAATTATTTTTTGTCATAAATATTATGAATGATTTTCTATTTTAACTAAATTTAATCATGCTTAATATTATTGACGTTCAAGCTAATTAAAAAATTTTTTAATTGTATACAAAAATAAACACCGAAAAATAAATCATTAATTTAACATATAAGAATTATAAAATAAATTATTCTTTGGCCATTATTGCTTTTTAAAAGAAATTTCTTTTAAATATGTTTATATATCCAGCAGGTTTTTATATTTCACACTTTTCTATTTAAGTGCAAGTATAGTATATGTTTAAAAAATTATCTCTAATAGAATAAATTATTCCCACAATAATCCTTCGTCTAAATAATTTTTCGTCTTAATGAATTATTTGGATAATGAAGTTTGGTGAATTTCCCAGATGATAAAAAAAAAATAACGAATAAACTATTTGAGAAAAATTTGAGAAAGAAACAAAAATAATGTTTTAAGAATGGTTCATCTTTATTATGTTGCTTTGATTTTTTTTTAAACAAAACAATTATATGCACAAAAAGATATTGTAAAAATAAATAAAAAATTCAAAAACTAAAGTGCTTGAGAAAAAGAGAATGAAGTAGAAAGTATCCATAACTTTGTAAACATATGTGTAGTTGCCTTTGTTTTTCCCATCATCCTTTTTTCTGTGATTGTGAGCATCGTTTCAAATATGTAATTTGGATGAGAACTGCTGAAACCATTTTGCACCTGTGCATGATAATTCTTTTGAAGAAAATACGGCATTCTATTTTTCTTTCTCTTGGTGTCTGACAAGTAGTGCATACTATTCTTTGATATATATTATTTTTAACACAATTTTACTATAAAGGGCATATTCTTTTATTTAATAATTCATTTTAATAATGCATGCAACCTTGGAAAATATATGATTGTGATTATGGTTAAACATAGTTTAGAATTCCATTTCCGAAATTTGGATAAAAATAACTTTGACTAAATTTTTTAAAACATAAAATACATATATATTAGAGAAAAATAAAACATCTTAAATTAATAAAACTCGTGTTCAGGGTTTGAAAATTTTTTTTTGAAATTTATATAAATTGGCTTATTTGAACTAATACGCATTATTCTATTGAACTATTATTCTATACCTATTGAACTATTGAATATATGAATATAACTCAAAATGCTTAAGGTATCCGACAGGTGCTGAGGGGAATTTTCAAACGTATATATATGCATTTTTTATGAATATAAGGATGAATTAATGTGAAATTATTTAAATATATATGCATCATTTGAAAAAAAGCATATTTTGATGTAAATTTTATGATTTATTTGCAAAAACTAGGATCCTTCTAAAGACAAAAAATTGTCACAGTTTTTCATTTTTCTTTGTAACACTATATGTATAGCATATCTTTGATTTAATAATTATATTTAAAAAGAATATTTTTATGTATAATATATGAAAATAATAGTGAAACTTAGGAATTTTTTCAACCATCTTTACTTGAATTATCTTAAATCCATTTCTAAAGCATTCGACATCAAATCCGTAATTATCTTCACTCTGCATAACATAACGAGTACTAATTATAAATTTCATTCCTAAATTTCATACCTTGATTATTTTTGTAATATGATTATACTCGCACCGTAGAATTATGAAAAAGTTCGTTCATCAGAAAATGTATGCGAAGTTTTAAATAGATAATAAATAAACATGATTTACAGGTAAATAATTTGCTATAATTTATCTTCTAATTGGCATAGAAGAAATTATAGATGTACTTGGAAGCAGAAACGTAACTATTTGTTTAAACTGCAAAAAAAAAAAAGAAGTAAATAAAGAAAAAAATTATTTTATCCAGATTCGTCTTTTCAATCTTGTTGGATACCGTAAACGATCTTCTTATAAATATTATCATTCATATATAAACGAAAAAATCTCAGCTTGAGGGGAGAACTCAGGATTTTTTAAATTTATATTGATATTTTCTATTAATACATTTTAGATTTTTAAAAAAGGACGATAAAGGTTTAAAACAGTTCTCTTTCGTTGTCTCATATTTCATGTCATTATCATGTAACTTAACACCACGACAATGACATATTATGTATATCATCTAACACCGAAATGCATTCAGTCTTACCTAATTTGCAATCTCAGAACTTCGCTCTTTCCTCATAGACAGACAGTTAATTTCTAAATTGCATTGGTGTATTGCATTATGCAAGCTTGCACCGTTTTAAAATGAGTAAAAACAATGAGGATTACTAAATAAATTGGTTCCATTCAATATTCCTACAAGCTGTCGTTTAACGCCTATATACTCTCTCGTTCCATGCTATTAAATTGTTCTGTTACAAAAGGATTCCCCGGCCGCTGTTTTTGGTCTGTTAATGATTAGCTCATTGTGAGTGCCATTGCTTCTGTTAAGCGTCCTTGTATTTATCCCACAGCTGGAGGGGGTTTGATAGTCCACAAGTGCTCATTAAATTTGCAAACAGATCTACTAGGTACTTTAATAGCCAGAGCTTTATTATTTCTCTTCCAAAGATTAGATTTGCGTTTTCTGGGCATTTAAAAAAACTATCAAGTAATGGCAAATAAAAAATAAATAAAACTAACCTAAAAACGATATATTTAAAAGTATAAGCACATACGAAAAATATATTACTAACATAAATACAATTTAATAACAAAAACATACAACTAACCAAGAAACATTTTATTTACATTGTATACCTGAAGTAAAACAAAACAGCAAATCAAGTTCGTATTTCTTTAAAATCAGGTCAAATCCATTTTATTTATTGATCGAGATTGAGATCGATACAACAGTATTATACACATAATTTTTTAACTTTTAATATAAATGAAAACACAGTTGTCAACAATAGCGCTTGAATTTTCAACGCCAATTTGCGTAAAGCACATTTCTGACTTTCCTACGCCAGTTGGGGTCACATAATGCAGATTATAAATTTTTTATTTCTTTTATTCTGCTTTTTTTAAATTTAAAAGTACTTCAGAATGAAACCGAAAGATTGATTAATTAACAACATTTGATTTTAAATATATCTAACACAAAGAAAAAAAATAGAATCGTTTTAAATAATCAGTAGGAATTCTGCTAAGCTTAACCTCATTTCTGTTGGGAAAAAAACTGGAGTCTTACTTATCCTTGGCGGGATTTGGCCTCAGTTTTTGGCCCGAAAGTTAGTTTTCAATTAATAAAAAAATTAATCTCTCAAATAACCGGAATAAAAAGTAGCCTGTGTTCTATTCCTGACTACAATCTATCTTTGTTCTAAATTTAATCCAATTCTGTTCTGGCGTCATTAAAAATATTCATATATATATATATTTGCTTATTCAAAGCTTCACTATCAAAACTAATACGGATATAGTAGAGCCACAATTTAATAAATCTGTTTGCCTCGAATATCTTTTTATCACTTTTTTTACAGGGGCTCTTTTAAGAAAAGGACTAGGCAAAATAGTAAGTGATGAATTACAAACAGCTATAAAGTAAATGGTGACAAGAACTCAAAAGGAAATGCGATGGATGTAATATTCCAAGAACTACCCAGAAACACTGCTTTCAGACAAACGAAGGAACATCAAATAACGTTATATATATCATCTATTGATAACGACCATTTATTTGAAAAGGAATCTTTTGTTGATAGTTAAAACTGCTTTTGAGTCTTCTTTTCAAAAATTGTTGAGATTTGAATAATTCGTGAAGATTATAGCTTAGATGACGTGCGGCATCAGTGCATATTTTATTGTAAATGGGCTTATTTGGACTACTTTGTATTTGATTATAGATAATTATAAATGTTATTTTTGTCAGATAACAGTTTTCCTAACGTTTATAAAAATGTAATATAACCTTAAAATAACATTTAGTTTCTTCTTATATTTATAAAAACAATTGAACAGTGAAATATTGTATAACTGTTATTAATTACTTCCAACTTTAACTGAAATTCATTATTTATAGTTTGTTAGAAAATGACATAATGCCATCTCCTAACATAATTGGCAGTGCGGCAAGTTTTTGAAAACTGTTTTTTCCTTTTTAAATAGTTCTAAGCGATTTTAACTTTCGTCAATATATTGTATAACGTGTAAAAAACTAAAATCAATTTGACCCTCATATTTAAACTTTTATATTTTATACAATGTGCAAAAAATAAATTATCCTTAAGTGGACTTGATTCCCTTAGTTTCTCCGCATGATTAAAAAATATATAAAAAAATTGAAGATATCCGAACTTCTAGATAAAAAAACCATTTTTAATAATATTTTATAAGTTTGATTCTTTTATTTTCAAAACTTTATTTTAAATATACAGCAGCGATAACGTTTAATAGAAAAAGCATTTATATCGTTAACTCCACCGTTAGTGATTATAAAACCAGAAACTGAAATAATTAAAATTACTTTTTGTTTTAATGTTAAATGTATGTTAAGAAACCTGTTTTTATTTTTACCCATCATTAATTACATTCAAATAAATATATTTTTATATTTTCACTAAATTAAAGGGCAATTAGCATCTACATAAACTGTAACAAAAAGTGTTAAAAATTTTTGGCAAAAAAATTAACAAAAAAGTTGAACAATTAAAACTGTGAATGACAATAGACATGTTAGGAATATTTTACACTTTGGTGAATTTTTGTAGGTTTTGTAATAAAAAAAAACACAATTATTTTATCTGGATTTGATAAAATACCTTTTTTCAATGACAAATGTGATTGAAAAAATGATAAATATATTTATTTTTATAGTGCTTCCATTCGAATTTTGTTTACCTAATAGTGACTTTTGAGCTATCACATTACTGACGGACTGATGTTACTTCAAAAGTGGTTCATTTAAGACATTTAAGATATCAATATTCTTGTCAATCTTATAAATGAACTTTTTCACAGAATAAAATAATTTTAAAGCAAGAAGAAGTAGCAATAATTTTGGTACTCGAGACAGAAAGATTAATTTCTGTGCATGAGGAAGTAAATATGGAAAATGCACAGAGGATTTCTCTATTCAAGAAAAATTGAATTTTGTACGGAAATTAGTTCATCCTGTACAAGCTGCTTTTCTGTAAATATCTTCTTTTTGTAGCAAATTAGTAGCATCAAGACTATAGTTTTAAAGAGGAAAAAATATAATTTTACGAAATACTATGAAACAGGTTTGATTTCTGACGAAAGATATTCATCAGATATCAAAATAAATTTTAAAACTATTAATAATGACAAAAGCAAAATTAATTTCAATTTCTTAGTTACCTTATTATTTCACTAAAGTGACATTTTCACTGTTACTATAATTTATTTTTATTTTTTACAAATCAAAATACTGGAAATGAATAGATAAAATTACCGTGAATAGCGCAACTCATGTATACACATTTATATCTCTTCTTGAACAAACGTTTTCTGGATAACATCATATAATGAATATACTGTATTTCTGTCCGTTTTTGAGTCCGTCTTATTTTTCAGAGACCGAAGATGCAGGCACCAGTGAATAAGCATTATTTTCTTTTTCTTTTATCATTTCACCCAGTCAATGCTTATATTTTTTAAACTGGTACATTTTTTAGTTGATGAGACATATTTTCCATAAGTTGCGTGACACGAAATCGTTACTTATTTAAAAAGAGGGGAGGGCTAGTTCTAAAATGAACTTCTATAAGAAATATCACTAATGGGGCTTCTCTGTTCCTAGAATCGCAATAATCCTTTCATGATCGGTTTTTACTATAAAACAAGAAGGCAGATGGAACTAACAACAGATGGAGCAAAAAAGACAAAAAATTATTTCAGTAAACGTAGTTATAAAAATAATTGCTCAAGAAACTATCATTTTCTAATTGGATGTCCCAATAAATTTGATACCATATTCAATTCTTTTATGTATTTTGAAAAAATTTCGAAGTTTCTTGCATATAATTTCAAAAGGTTATATCAGAAATAGTTTATAAATTATTATTATTTTCAATAACATGGAAACATAAGAGAATCCGATTTCAAATTCGTCATTTAACACGTTGACAGCGGCGTGACTTGCCTTCGACTCTCACCTTCGTGATTATACAATTATCAGCAACGACAACAAAAATGAATCACGTCTGTAACTTTGTTAATTATTATAATATCTTCCCAAAATTGGTGTCTATGGAAGCGGCTTGAAAGAACAGGTTTTCTTTAATCGGCAAACATATTGATCCATTTTGGATCTCCAAATTTTTCCATCACGGGAACCGAATTTTTTTAATAATTAGATTCAGCACACTTTTTTTGTTATGTGTATTAAATTTCTTTCCATTTTCATAATATTTCGAAAGATATTAATTAATTTTGTATACTGATAATTCCGTCCAAACGTGGACGACCATTGGGGGCCGTATATTAAATAAATCTCAGCACGCTAATAGCCAAAAAAAAAATTCCTTTACATTTTTTTTTATTCATAGAAATTTTGGAAGAATAATCAGCACGATTCAGGTTCATTTCAAAAATGAGGATATTTTTCCAAATTATAAATATTTTATTGTTTATATCTAAACATTGAGGCATCCCCATTTTTTTCATAATATTTCATGATTTAAAATTCTTGCCCTAAGCCATCATCTTAAGCCGCCATTCATGCCAAAAGTTTTCTTAATTTTATAGTGAATAAAGTATAATGTTTAACCCATTTCTTAAAATTTCTAATTAGTGAGATGCGAATATCGTCTAGAAATATTATGCTAATGAAATTATCGAGGGAAAAAAAAGGAGAAAAAAAATGCTACCTAAAAGCTGAAATGATTTATAATTGGATAATTTCATAAGGTAATTTCATCCCAAAAATTATTACACTTATTATTTTTATATAATTAAAAATATTTTAATATCTTCAATTCTCTTAACTCATATTAAATATTTTCTAATTATGTTATAGTAATAAAGTTTTAAATTACGAAAGTCAAATTTAATTAGAGGTATGAAATTCAATTTATCTGGATGAATAAATGTATAAGATGAATGTTTATGATGATGAAACAATACTAGAATAAATCTTGTAACTTTGAACGAGCAATTCTTGTATAAATACGCAAATTTATTTCATGTATCTTGGAAAGAGCTCTAATGATTTGGATTAAATTTTACATTTAAATAAGGTTTTGTTTTTTAAGTTAAACCGTGTAGGTGCCTTTTGTGCCTATTTTACCTGTTCGTACATGAAATACACAGAGCTGAGGACTGATATATTCAAATAAATTGTCCACTAGGTTTTAGTGAATCTTCCAGACCATTCTCAACTCGAAAAAGTGTACTTAAAATTAAAATAGTCTTTTGCTCTCTTAAAAGTACTTGAATGGAAAGGAAAATTGGAGGAATTCCACACTGTTTTTCAAGACGAATTGCTTGGACTGAAAAGATCTATCATTCGAAATAGTGAAGAAAACGAGTTTATGAAAATCTGGACAGAGAGTCTTTCAAGTATACTAGCAGTACAAGATACCCATTCTCCTCACCAACTTGTCCTTGACATTCAGTCCCCTCTCTTCCCAAACCCAAATATGCTCTTAAGATGGATCAAAACCCATGCTAATTATCGGGGACATGAAGAAGCTGATATTCTAGAAAAAGCAGCCATTATCGATGGTGCTCCAAAACCCCAGTGTCATCTTAAACAGCATCTATAGAAAACATTTATAAGAAAATAGCAAAATTTTTGGGATAATGGGTCGATCCGTTTATAAGCCATCAAAACAGTAAAATTGCAACCATTCTCCTGGACTCGTAAAGAAATCCTGTTTGTAACAGGACATGGTCCATTCCCATCTTTTCTTCGCCGTTTCCATTTATCAGAAGATGACTACTGCTCTTGAGGAGAAATCTGCGATCCCATTCACTTTGTGACATCTTGCTCATTTACTCTTTTATGGCACCTCAGAAAACTCTCATCATCTTAGAAAGTCTATGATACAAAAGAGTCCTTAATAATCCATCTTCCAAAAATAGAATCATAAACATGATTGGAATCCTAATTGACCAGTGAGAGCTGCTTCAATTAGATTAACTGTATTATTTTCTTAGGACACCATTTAATACAACTCGCATTTTATTCATAATTTAGTTTTCATCCCCCTGCAAGTAACTAATATTTATAACCCTTAATTTTTGCATTCATTATATACATTACAATGTTCATTCATCCAGTTTTATTGTACTCAAGATATTTTTCCTTCTAGCATTTATCATTTCTTGTTATGTTGTATTTATATGTATTTTGTCACTCGTCTGCATTTTTCCCATTAATTGTTATGTACTTTTTAAAATTAAGTCCACCTTCATAAACTCTAGAAATGAAGGTGTGGTTTGGTGTTAAATATTAATTCGAAAATGAAACGAATTAAGAGGATGAAATTTGTAATGTTATTTTTAGAACAAAATCATTAATATGAATTGAATTTTCAAGAAATCCATTAAAAAAATTTATTTATCTGTCAATCTAAATCCATGCAAACATGATAATCAAAAAAAAAAGTTAGACACATGAAATTTTGCACCAGCTTGATCATCAGACTTGTATAGATTAATCAGAATTAAATTTTTTGTCAGAAGATAGAACAGGACTTCTATATGTCCTTACATATCGAAACCCAATTTCATATTAAAGCAACAGGCTAGAAAATTGAAGTTTGGTTTGCAGATTTTGACTCCAAAGCTGTTTTCCGTTATCGAAGTTTGAATTCAATCAGTTGGAGAGATGAGGCTGAAAGGGTTATACATGATTGTCTTCTATAAACGAAGAAGCATAATGGATCGAAAATTCTTGATGGGCTACAAGATGTTTTCGATTTTTTTAGCATGTTAATTTTTGTGGACTGAGTATGCCGTCAACAAATCCTATGATGAGGCATACAAAAAACCCTCATAGAAACAAAAAGAACAAAAATAGTACTCTTAATTGCTACAGTAAGAATGAAAAAGTAATGGATAATTTTCTTGTTACACAACGGTTGATGCAATCAAGACAGCAAATACAAATGACTGGAGCCCCAAACATCATCAAACTACTATCCTTGGGATTAGAGATTTAAAATCATGTTTTCACATCAAGCAACTACGAAGAATTGAGTACAATTCCATGTGCATGACTTTAAGGGCATTTTGAAAATTTCCTTTTATTAATAAAATAAATTTATGGATTGGTGTACATCATTAAACTATTAAATGTATAAATTGTAGGTGTAAATTAATTGACTAATTAATTTGCACCTCTTATTAATCATAGGATAATAAATGATCACTGCATCATTTTTAAGTTAACATGATAAATGATGCAGATTTCCTCCTATTTCATTTACTTCTAAACGATAACTGTTAAAGAAGGGTAAAAATCAATTGAACTTTATTGTTGGCCAGCTATCTTGCAAAAAAATGTTATATCATGTAGATGAAAAAAAAACATTGAAAGGAAAAAATTTCCTTTCTTTTAAAGAAAAAAAATTAATTAATTTAAAATCTTCAGATCCAAAAATAAAATTTTGATTTAGTTAATTGCTACATTATAAATGACATTAAAGCTCATATTTTTCGAAAAATACATCTATAAATAAATAAAGGCTTCTCAAAAGGTAGGAACTAATCCCATTAATTAGGAAAAGTTGGAAAATTATTTCAGAAACTATCAGAGAAATGTGCATAACGTTTTGGGTTTTTAATATCTCAGTACGTAAACTTTGTTCCCATGCAAACATTTTGGCAAGTTACAATATTTTTCTCATTGATGATTAAAAATTCATAAAAAAAGATCAAATTTGATTTATTTATACATTTATTTCGTAATTTTACTAAATAAGGAAATTAATTTTAAGATAATAAATTAATTCAGTAAAAAATGGTAACTGTAATTGGAAAATTTCTTAGATTAAATTTAATCAGCTTTGTTAATTAATTCGGTTGATCAGTTTGTTGATTGTAACAAACTTGGCCCGGTGAGGCATTTTTATCTAAACTTCTTCTTTGAAAACATGTTATTAAATTATGAAGTAACAAAGGTGTCTCAATTTTTTTTTATTGATGAGTGTACCAAATTATCTGCCTTCTATATTATAGTTAAGATATAGCATAGAAAGAGCCATCTAATTCTATAAGTGGTCCAAATATGTGATATGTAGTAGCAAATATTATTTTCAAAAATACGCATATGATGAAATAATATGTTTTATTTTGTTATTACATTATTTTTTTCTTTAAACAAAATATGTTGTTATTTATTTGGCTTCTTATATTTTCAGATAATTGTTACTTCTGAATATCTTTTTTATAATGAATTTCAATCCTTATTATCTTGTCCTAGAAGAATGGCATGCTTACATACGTGGTTTAATTTTAATATCTTATTCCACAAAGGAAAAAAGATATAAACTCACAACACAGTTTCAGACAGCACGAATCTATAACGTTAATCACATGCATATGCCGAAATGTTTATTGATTCCAATATTTATAATTTATTAATGTTTTAATTAATTAATAATAATTAATTAATTAATATTTTATTAATGTATAGAATAACGATAGTTAAATTGCTAAAATTCAGCATATATGTATTCAGTATTATCACCGGACCAACTTTTGGGCTTTATATAATATCATATTGGTTTGATTTTGTCATCGCTATTCAAATAAGCAATGACATAGAAGGATGACATTTAATATGTGATCTTTTTATAAAATTGTAGATTCGAGTTAAATTTTGAAACTATATTCGTAAAAGAGAAGATGTGTAATTCCAAATTGAATAGTTAATTTTCACGATATACCGAACCTGGGAAAATAATATCTTTCCGTGAAAGATTGCACAGGTATTCTAATAATTTACAAATAATAGCACTTCTAGTCAAAAAGAAACCCAGCTGGATTTTACAAGTTTTTATTGACATTCGGAGAAATTTTATGATTTAAAAAATATTTTTCCTGTCGAAGATTGGTCAGCTTTTAAAATGCACAAGACATAATGAATATTGTTAATTTTTTTTAATTATAATATAATATAACGTTCTACCAATTTTTCGATACTGCTTTGGAAATAGAATTCTTGAAACAAGTGTTAAAAACTTCAATTAAGAAAAAAAATCTGAAAATTCTCAATTATATTGATTGATTGATTATTCTCAATTATATTGATTGATTGTTCAATTGACTGATTGAGAAAAGAAATTTCTCTAGATCAATCAATATTTACATGGTACCCAGAAAAAGAAGAAAAAAATATGTTCGTATGTCCTTAGGACTTTTCAGTTATAATATTCGGTTTTTTTAAGATATCAATAGCCTTGATTAACGGCGAATAAGAAGACTTCATAAAAAACTGAGAAGACATATTTATTTTACTAAAGATCAATTAATTTGTGTGTAACACACATAACCAACAAGCCGGTCAGTAATGAAAAATATTTTTTTAAAGCTGTGATTTGATGATACAGCAAGAATAACAATGTGTTATTTCTGACTGGAATAACTTGATAAAGAATAGGCCTTGGGCAATAGCTTGACGCCACACCCAGCCTATCCAACAGACCCCTTAGGGAATACGGCCCTTGCTACTTTGAAAAAAAAAATGTTTCAAACCGAACTTTCACAACAACATGAGCATTTTATGAGCCAGCACATGATAAATGCAATATAATATAATTACTGTCAACAACAACTCATTTTTTCTTTTGGATTACGTTGTTTGGATGCTTGCAAAACAGGTTAGAAGAATAAATAATTTTCGGCAAGTAGTATTTCAAGAGAGATTTGTTACATAAACTGTTTTTTAAGGGAAGATATGTTTTCAGACACTTATTTTACTAAACTTTTTTATGTTTGAGAAGATGGACTAATTTTTCACTCTCTTCGAGATGTGCTAGAGGGTTTATAATTTGTTTACTTTGTATATTTTCAATGGCAATAAATCCTTTGGTATTTTTGAAACTCAATTACTAATCGATAATTAATTAATTGAGTGTTTTCTTCCCTTATTGAAGGATACAACCAGGTAGCATTTAAGAAACAATGAAATATTTTTAAAGCAATTTAAGTTCAAAAATTCTAATGTATACCACTTTAAAAAATGAATTTCACACAAATTTTTCGTCTAATTTATTATACAGGTTTATTTAACTGATCTTAATTTATTTCCAGTTCATAAACAAAATTTCGTGATTAATTTTTGACCCACAAGGATGTGCTAAAATTTTAAGATTTTGGATGCCTATATACAGACAATAATACTAACTATAATAATATTTTATATTATAGCTAGTAATAAAAAAACTTAGTTAACTTAGTTATAACCAACTCTATTTTTATAATTTAATTTCAATTCTACTCGAGTGACACTCTCTGATAGTGAGCTTAAAAATGATATTAAAGTTCTTTGTTATTCATAAAAACGAATGATAAATTGCGATCTAAAAAGTAAAATAATATTATAATAAACAGAGTACTTTTTTATCCACTAATAAGAAGGGTTCTATCAAAATAGTTTTTATTAAAAAAATCGTTGTCTTGGTTGAGTTTTAGAAATAGGTTTCAGTTTATAAAAAAATAGAGAGATCACATTTTTTTTTTTTGGATTGCCCATTACAGTCAATTATACTACGACTAAACAATGATGTATTTTCCTCATTATCTAGAATGTAATTATTTCACGATTTATTAATTTAAAAAAGGATTACGTGATTAGCGAGAAAGTATTAAAGCACTAATGTTTATGCTCTTATGATAAACATGAAGCGTTTCTTGAACCTTTAAACTTTAAATTTACTGAGTATAACTTTTCATAACATTAAAAACGATGCTCTTCTGCCTGAAGTAAATAAGCGGGCACCAAAACCGAAAAAAATGTAGGCAGCACAACCTGATTTTTTACTTTCTTTGCAGTTTCCGCTAATTTTTTTTATAAACAAAGAAAGTATAGTAAACTCACAAAATTTGTCATGAAATTCGGATGATTTCTTAATAATTTAAACTTTCATGGTTCAAAAAGTATTATACTTGTCCTCATGTATATGCGAAAATGTGGCAAGTGGAAAGTACAAAATAAATTAAATTTAGTAAATTGTCTGTATGGAAAAAAAAAAGATCTGTATCAAAATGTGAACAAAATATGTGGAAAAAATATCTGTTTACGAATAAAGTTACACCGCATATTTGATTATCTTTACTAAATGACGAAACTTAATACAAAAACGAATATATAGTGGAAGAGCATGAGAGGTGAACATTCCATTTAATTTTATTTCATTTATACTATTAATTTTAAATTAAATTTAAACTCTATAACATGGCTCTTAATTTTAGTTGACTTGTTAGACCAAAGGTTACAATCTATGAATCGGGAGTCAATTTCTGATGAGTCGATCTTAATGCCAATCTAGAATTTACATCAATCAAGAATTTGCAAAAATGTTGTTTGGGTTTAAAATTTTTACCAAACCATTCATTAAAGATTTATTTTGTGAAATTATATCAAATAGTAAATATTTTTTTCCCCTAAAAGCTTCTCTTTGGATAATAAAGCCTTTTCCGAAAAGAAAAGTGTACTATTCGTCTATAAAAGAATGATGTAGCGAGAATGAAATAGGTTTGCATAGATCCCGTTTCTTTAAAGAAGCGATGTTTAAAGGTTTTTGGAATTTCTGTGTAAGATAATTTAATTTTATGAAAGATCAATGAATTTACATCACTTAAAGTAAAGGAACTTAAAAAAGAGATTTAATGTTAAGGTAAAAAATAGCAACAGATTAATTGATAATGAAACCGAATGATTATTATTTAAAATTTTATTTAATTAATATCTGAGCATATAAAGCGATTAGATACAAGTTAAAATGTTTTTTTGACATTTTCTCAAATAATTCATTTAATTCCCACGGAAATGGAGACGATTCGTGTCGCATAACAGTTCAGATGATGATTGAAACTGCTTATATCTTTTAATATCCCATTGCATTGTCTTATGTCATACTGGTAGGCCATACCCAATTTTTTTTACTAACATCTATGCTTATAATAAAGTTCAATGTGTGTGTGTGAGAGTGCGTGCGTGTGTGTGTGCGTGCGTGTGCGTGTGCGTGTGTGTTTGTGTGCGTGCGTGTGTGTGTGTGAGTGCGTGTGTGTGTGTGTTGGCGCTCTACAGGCCAGACCGTTGGACCTACAGTTACCAAATTCGGCACATGTATACCTTGGAGGTCGGGATTGTGCACCTCGGAGCCCCTTTTTTCGAATGCTTAATTATAATTATAATTAATTAAAATTTAAGCGAAATTTTGACGTTTTTCCCCTATAACTTCCGAAAATATTATTGCACAAACATGATTTTCACATCCATTTAAAGATTAAAAAATTAGCTTTCTAATGGTATCAGTGTTTTAATGTATAACATAAGCCTCTATTTTTAACGAATTTTTAAAGAAATATTTTAACCATGTTTTTTTGAGCACGTGACTGGATAAAATAAAATAAAACAATGCCGGAAGTTCAAATAAAAAAACAACTATCATCGCAAATCAAATCTAAAGATATGCAAATTTTAGCACGTGACCGGATAAAATAAAAGAAACGTAAAACGTGATATTTTCTAAAAATAAAAATGCAAAGCAAAGGTTTCTATGATTGTTTGCAATATCTATATCATTAATTCCATAAATCATCTTTATTTACACTAAACCTGATTGAATTTAGATAGGATATGCATTGAAATCCCGACTTAATGGCATATTTCTATAATCGTTTGCAATATCTGTATCGTTAATTCAATAATTTTTTCCCTTTTTCGCTTTCTTCAAAAAACAAATTTAACATTTTGGCAATATCACTGAAAAAAACGTTTTTAATATTTAGGAAATATAATCGATAAATTATTAGAGCATTAAACTCAAAAAGTTTTTCCAAATAAAGTTACCGACTCTTTAACTACTAATAACTGAATCTTTTAACTTTAATTTCTTAAATTTTGGCTAATAAATATATGATTTAATTGAAAATTTTAGGACGCATTACTCACGGTGAACCAGCTGGTTGCCAAAGTCGGCTAGTACACAATAGTTTCCGAAATGAACTCAGAGAACACTCAACCAAAGTGGTCATTTTATGCTTGATTTTAATATTAAATTACGGAAAAAGGAATATGAAATATCTCGAATAGGAAGATGAGAAGTTGCCAATAAGTTTGTAGTTTTTACCTAGTTACCTCGGCAATGTGTGTAGTTGACTACAAGTACACATTGCTGACAACGGAACATATACCTTTGAGAGGATTCAATGTTCTGGACACTCGTAAAGGGGCTTTTTTTGTATGATTCTGTCTACTCGTTATGTTATTCGTGGTGTTCCACTCATTCAATATGCATAAACTGCAAATATTTGTGATTAATTTTAGAATTACATAATTTTCTTCATAGGAAAGAACATCTTGCATTAAATATATAGAAAGTTTAAGCAAAAATAATGTGATGTGAAATAATGACTATTCCAAAAAAAAGCAATTGAATATAATTTCATTTTATGCATTATTTCGATTTTTTTATTTGTATATCTAGGCAAATACTAATAATAGATTTCATTAAGAATCATTACATTAAGAAAATAATTTGGTTGGCTGGAGTCATTGGGCAAAGATGGTAGGAGGGTTATCAATTAAAAAAATATTCTTTGCCTCTTTTCCAAATAAATTATGAAAAATTCAATTTATAATAAAATATTAAATAACAATATTTATAAATACTGAACACTTTCTTTAAAGCATTACAAAAAAACAGGTAAGCCTTCAATCACCGATTATAATTTTAAAAAATACTGTATAATTGTTCACAACATTGCTAAAATAGGGGATTAACCTATATAAGTCGCTTAAGTTAGAATGAGACCATTTTATTCATACATAATACGCCCTGAATAGGATTGCATTATGCCTAAATCATCCTTTAACAGAACTGTCCCTCACCAAACATGAACGCGATACTAACAAGAAAGTAATTGACTCTTGGCAAATCAAATGTGCAGCATAACCAAGATATTTGTGATTTGCCCGCATCATCATTTTATATTTCCTTAAACATAACGAAAATTCCACGAAATCAGATTATGAACGCCTCGATTTTCCAGTTGTGATACCAAAACTGCAGTAGGGATCTGCAGTCCATAATGTTTCTAGGAATAAGAAAGTTATTACTTAAATTTCATAAACTATTTAAGTTTAAAGCTAGCAAAAATTATCCGATTCCTAGCATATCCAAACATTATCCTAATAAAGGGAAAGTTCTTCGTGTTAAAAGCATAATCTTATTAGCTTAAATGGAGAATCACATAAAAATTACTCCGTTCAGTTCCGACATTTAATTAAAGGAAGAAGTGAATGCGATGAGAAGTATTATGATGTTAAGAATGCCTTATCAGCTTGCTTTTCCTGAAAGTTTAACATTTTGTATTATCAATAAAAGTATTCATTTTTCCTTTCTAATAAGTGGATGTTTCTTTAGGCCTCTTGCCATTGGACAACCTCGCAGTTACGAAGACAGCGATTTAAGCCGATAAGGAGCGTATCGTGTTTCAGTTGCACCAACTAGGGCCCAATGTACAACATCGTCATTCACTCATCACTCATTCAATTGCACAACCCCCTTTTTACAGGAGGGCACATGCACAAATCTCACAGATAGAAAAGAGGAAGAACAACCATGCCCGAACCGGGACGCGAACCCGAGACACCCAGATCACAGAGAAAACGCCTGACCCCTATGCCAGGCAGCACTAATAAGTAGAACTGACTGTATTTGTATTTTCAGTTGATTAACTTTTAAATGTTCTTGTTTTGAGAAAGCTTGAAATGTGTCAATGTGTCAGGCAGGAATGGATAAACATTGTCATCTCCTTTCGACAATGCTGGAATCTGATGGGACAGCTAATTTTTCTTCCAGTTTCACACTTTTTTTTCATTTTTGTGTATTGATCTCTTGGATAAACCAACAAATCAGCTGTTCATATAGGCTAGGTCAAGTTTATTTCAGTTTTGAAATCATTTTGTAAATGATAATTAATATTTAGGGCTAGAAATTTTCAAATTTTTGGCATTTGAGGATGTAAAAGGTTTGTAGAGAATTTTTTTTAGTTTCTGAATCATTTATTACTACATTTCTGTGGCAATTATTCTTGCGCACCTGATACAGGCCAAATACCTTTTCCCCAGCACTGTTCATGTAATTCTGTTATTTGTAATTATTATTTTCTTGTAAGTATCCATACATTAATATTATTAATATATGGTACTGCACATACTCTCTAAACTATATAGTTTGAAAGTGAGGGGCGGACACTTGTTTTACTCTCTTCCGTGACTGTTCTGTGCTTACATTTAGTCATATTAACGACCCGTTTTAAAGCAACACTTGAAATATTTTGAAACGGACCTCGCAGTTATGAACAGCGATTAGAGGACAAGACCTGAGCCGAAACCCTCTCTCTCCAAACTTCCCCTCATACGGGAGAACTTTTTATCCGACAGATTTACCATACACCAGACACATATACACAATGTTTCTTCGGTGGAATCGATTATCGAACCTAAGCCCCATTCTCGGTGCAATTAGACACAGTATGTCATACTTCGTAAAAAATTAAATTTAAAGGCGAACACTCACTGCTCTCATTAAGACCTTCCTCCTTTTTTTTGTTCCCTGCATTTTAAAATATACCAATTGTTTTTTGATTGCCATTTAAACGAAAATTATACAAAATGAGATGTTTTTAGATTTCACATAATTCTCGTATCAAATGATAACACCTATCTAGGATTTAAATTTCAAGATTTCAATTCAAGATTGTCGATTCAATGCTCGTATAGTGCTTGGTAGCGCCGATTAAGGAGTCAAAACATGTGACTATGTTCGAGATTTTTTTTTAAATCTTGCAATATACTTATATGTATACTTAAACTTATACTTATATGCAAAATACTTATATGTTTGTAAAACACAAATTAAAAAAACATACCTATGTAACAATTATCAAATCTTTCTAAATAAAAAGGCAGCATGCTCAGGAACTGCAAATCATATTGGAAGTATTACACCATATTTGAACAAAAGTATGACTTAAATTGTAAGTTATGAGGTTTTTCGGAATAATATTTTCCAAAATTTAGAGTTTGGGAAAACAACATTGAAGGATGCAAAATAACATTCAAACGTGAATTTTACAAATATCAAAATCATTGTAACTCCTTCTACGCACCTTCTCCCCAAACAACTGAAAACTCAACTTAAAATAAGGTATTTTTTAAACCAAAAGTTGACCTTTTAATTACATTTTTATTTTAAAAACAAAAAATAATATGCCTTTCAGCTTGTATGATATCAAAAAATTGAGAGAGGATGCTAGCTCAGGTGTCGTTCTCGTCATCTGACCACGATGCAAAATTATAAACTCAGAATAACGCGAGTTTCACTTGAACGAGACGAGACGAAATGCTAATATTACTAAACTAAGTGAAACTAATGAGCTCGTGATTTGAGGAAATAAAATAAAATTTGATTGCAAGAAGACGATCAAAAATAATGAGAAAAAATATCTCTAAGAGTTATTATTAAAGCGAGAAAATTTTGAAATTTTCAAACGATAACACTTGTTTGTTTTCTTGCAAACTTGATCCTTAAATATCATAAATTTAATAATGAAATCCGAAGGAGAGCTTAAGTTCCTTTGTAAACAGCAAAACATGTAAGTCATCCGATTTCACCGTCGATACAAGAAGTGAATGTCTAGGATAAGATAAGATAGCTATTCGGTTTAGCATTCTGAGGTGTGTCCTGTTTATACTCACTTTATGACACAAATTCTAGAAACAAATAAGACACATACCAGATTCTATCTCAATGTTTGATTTTTCCCCATAGAATGTCACGACTACTTTATAAAAACTGACATGAATATTGATTATTTTATAAAAAATTTTATTGATGTATTCAAATTTGTGCAATAAAGAATTGATTGGTAATTTTTCTGTTTAAAAGGGAGAAGATCAAAATTTTAATAGAATTTTTTTAATAAAGATTGAATTTAAATATGAATATTGACTTCTCCCCCACCCCCTCAATAACTTCAGAGTATTTTATTCACCATAAACCATTTTTATATCAATTTAATTTTAAAAAAATTGCTATTGAAACTATATATACTATGCAGTTTTTTCTAATTTTAATACGTTTTTCCAATTTAATTTTATATATAATTTTACAGTACGGTTTATTTTCTTTTATATAATCGCATCCATAAAAATATCAAGACTCTGAATCATCGATGTAAATATTTTAAAAGTTCTAGCGAGATTAATAAAAATGAATATTAGATTTTAAAAATTTGGTTTGTTATTAACTAATGGGCTTTGAAATCACGAGCACCATTGCATACTTTTAGACATTTTTTTTTCGAATTATAAAAAAAATATTGTGGTTAGTAAAAAAGTTAAATCAACTAATTGTTGCATAGTAAAAAAAAAATTAAAAAGATACTGATTTCAACCAAAAATACGAAATATTTTTATGTTCGTCTATCAGTTAAAACGGAGCAAGTGTCCGCAACTTTTACTTGTTTAAACTTAAACAGACATTTTTTGACTTAATTGTATTGGTCATGAAAAATACATTTAGAGAAAACTCTGATTAAAAAATTTTGAAAACTACTGCATTACGAACTTGTTACAACTTATTCCTGTTACAAGTAAGAAAAAGCTGTAAGAACTACTAAGCTCCCCTATCCGATTTCCGAGAGCAAAATAATAAGATATTATGTAACAAACCAAGTAATACTTTGTAATAGAAACCAATATGAAAAGTAAGGGCATCTTGTATAACTTTATACTTTCGTTCAATTACTTTGCTTTCCTTTTCTTTACATATTTGTTATTACACAACCGTATTTCCGATCAGGTAGAAATAGTCAATTTTTCTAATTTTGAAACAAGTTTTAATTAATCATTACTTCTGATTAAAAATTGACCTTTCATTACTTTTTGATTTAATTCATTATCTTTAATGCGATTTTCCACGTATATCAGGTATGCTGTTATAATTTAAAATAATTATCTCTTTTAATAATTCAGATGTATTCAGAGAAAATAAGGTTGTTGCGAGATATTGACACATAATTTATAGACCGCTCTCATATATTCGTATCTATAATTTTCGCCTTTTTAATCTTGACGTTTTAAAATAAAATAATTTCGGACTTTTTTATAATTATAATAGCATTTTTGCCTAAAATAAATCTTTTAGTACATAATTTTTAATATCAATTTAGTTTATACAAATAATTAAGATTCTTTTCATTTAGTAGAAATATTTTCATACCATAAACACGAATACATAAATTATTGAGAAAAGATGAGAATTTATTGCATTAAAAAAGCCCTTGCCTTTTTCTTACTAATTTATTTATTACTTTCAAATAAAGCGTAATTATTTCATGAGTAACATTTAATTAGCTTAAAACGTTTAAAAAGTGATACTAAAATTTTAAATATTGAAATATAATTAAGTATAAATGATAAAAATAAAATAATTCCTTTTTGAAAAAAATCTTTATTCCAGAATTTTTTACTCTTACATTTGCATTTTTTATTTAATACACCATTAAAAATATTCTGTTTTTTTTTCATGTAATAGAGATCAATAAAAGTGCCAAAATTTGTATTCAAAAAGGTTAAAAAGCATATCTTGCAGTCAAAGTGCGACTCTTGTTTGCTTACTCTCCATATTCCCACTAGCAGAACATTACCACCTGAGTACGTGTATGACAAATAGCCACAGTGGCAAGCAGACCGCCGCTTCCTACTTCCTGTTGAGCATAATAATCTTGTGGGTCAAGTTATCACTACTCCAACGATGGAACATATTTCCTAGAGAGATTATTGAGCCGTAGTGGTGAATACAGTTATTTCAGTTGTGCGCCTTAAGATTCCTTGTGAGCCTTGAGATTAAGTTTAGAATTTCCCACTTCTTGTTGTCA
Organism: Argiope trifasciata; assembly: GCA_026543055.1. Classification (NCBI taxonomy): domain Eukaryota; kingdom Metazoa; phylum Arthropoda; class Arachnida; order Araneae; family Araneidae; genus Argiope; species Argiope trifasciata. The sequence continues at coordinate 8,707,786 of JAPMOQ010015927.1, read as the reverse complement.
GGATCACAATCATTTAAAAAGTCCAATACAGTTATGGTTATCAGAGTATGCAACTTCGAGGTCTGGTATCAAAGATTCTCCTTGAACGCGAACTCGTAAGATATCAGACAGGTAATTTATATGTACCCCATGCAAAAAACGATTTTCAATGTTGAAACGGATCACAATTGATGTGGTGTGGAAAGCAAGGTTTAGGAAAGTGGAGGAAGATTCTAGCCAAGCATTCACCGACAGCATTGCAGTGAAGTTGAAGTTATATGAATCATCTGTGTCTCTTTTAAATGGGTAGACAAATGTAAATTGATTACAGTGTCTCTTTTAAATTGATATTCAAATATAATGTGATTATCAGTGTCTCTTTTAAATGGATAGGCAAATATATTGTGATTACTATCGTCTCTTTTAAATGAATAGGCAAATGTAATGTGACTATCAGTGTCTTTTTTAAATGGATAGACAATGTTGTAGTGCACCATTACACTATTGATCATCCGGGTTCAAACTTGTCATGCTCAAGAATTTTATTCCTGGAATATAATGATTAAATTTAGAAAAGGAAGAGTTAGCTGGTTTGGGTGTCCTTTCCGTCATTTGTCAACAGTCGAAAATTTTGAGGTTCGTTCTAAAACTTTTTTTGCTTCATCAAGAGTTATTAATCTAACTAAAATATGTTCAAGGTCTTTGCCCAGTTCATATCACTGTAACCGCTTAGAGCACTCTCCTTTTGATCTTCTTCGGACTTTTACCGACAAACTTTCGATCATAAAGTTTTGAGAAAACGGAAATTTTTCTAAAGTTTATCTGATTCAAATTCACTCCACTGATTAAAACTATTTTTTTTTAAAACGAAAAATGTGGTATCTTTTAAATCCTTTAAATTATTCTTGTTTTAATATTTTATAAAGAACACTTAGCTATTCACAGATTTAACTGCCAACGTGCGTAGCATTCATGCTTTTCACGTTCCAGTCAAAGCTCTGACATTTATTATAATTTCTATAGGTTATGTAGGTTGGTATGGTTAAGTTATAATTTTATAATATAATTTTTAGCTTTTCACTCGATTTATATAATTTTTTATTTAATAGATGTTTCTTCATAATCATATTACGTTAGAACACTAATTTTGCGTAACAAAAACGAATATATTTACATTACATAACAGTATTGAATTCTTAATTATCTCTTCATCTTTTATGTAACATTTTTAATATTTTTAAATCCGTTAAGTTTTCACATTCGTTTAACTTGTTCAAAGTTTGCATAAATGATATATTACACATAAATGTTAGAAATATATTGGATTTTCATTCAAAATAATGATAGCAATAATAATAGCATAGATATAATTAGTTATACTATTTTTCTGAGAATTTAAATCATGTATTATTCGTTGTTAAAACTGTACTTTCGCATCATCAGGAAAAATCTATTAATCATTATTCCAAGTCTTTTCTCTCTGGCGTGTATTGAAAAACTGAGAATCCAATTAATGCTCATGTAATAAGCTTCAAGTACGCCGTGTCTCTTAAATTTAGGAATCCGTACTCATCTTGAAGGAGGAAAACAAAAAAGGTGTCATAACATAGGGGAAGAAAATTTGCAATCGCTTGTTAGATAACATGAGCAATCATATCACCAATTAAATTATGATAGCTCTGGAATTCCTTAAATATTTTTTAGAAAGCTCTTTAATCCGTCTTATTATATCTGGCAGCTGACTTCTTATTTGGAATAAACAAGGATATAAGATCATGAAAAAAATTACAAAGAAAAAAGGATGAATTAGTCATGCTTGCCTTCTTGCCTTCCTGTTAAATGAATAATAAACATGAAAGTTTTGAATAGTGATTTCTGCCGTGCTTTATAAATTTTGAAAACTGTGCTATTAATTATAGAATCAGTGCATGATATTACTGCAAAGCCATACCACTAAATCATAATGTTATGACTTTACAGCAAGGTAACTGTAGATCAAATGATAACTGTAGCATCAATGAGTAATTGTAGATCAAATGATTTGATATGTTAACTTTTTTGAGTATTTTGTATCATAAGTGTCAATTTTATTAATAGTTTCTACATCACTTAGGTCGAATTTTTCAGCATCTTGACAACAATTATTTATGGAAGTCACTAACGATAGGAAGTTGTAAATCTTTAAATAGATCAATGCTCCGAACAAATCACGGCATGTTACAAAACTGCCTTTCTGATAGAAATGTGATGTGTGTAACAATTGATTTCAAGTGGAATACAAAATTTACACAAGCGATCTTATGATTGCAGAAGTTAAAATACAAGTTGTAAGAAAGTTACCCATAGATTTATTTTGTTTCTTCATCACCAATCAATCAAAATTTCCTTTCTAAATTTTCGGTTGCTGTCAGATTATTCTAAATTTTTGAATACATTTTTCAGCGTATTTAGTTTGTTTATTTGCAGACATAAATGTCTGGGACATAATCTGTCAGGGGATATAAATAAATCCTCTAGGTACACAGAAATATTTAATATTTAAAATAACTTATAAGAATAACGATTCATTTACAGATAAAGTATATCTATTCTTATAAAAAAATCAATGTCTGTGTGCGAGTGTTGGCACTCTACGGGCAAAACCCTTTCGACCTATAGCTATCAAATTTGGCACGTGTATACCTAGGAGATCGAGAATATGTATCTCGAAGTGGGTTTTTGAAAATTTTTTAATAGAATTGTAAGGTGAATCTGAGAAATATTTGTTGAGTGATTCTTGAGATATTACATAAATTATTAAATCTCTTCTATAGAGTATAAGATTCGAATGCTGAACTATTCAATTTTTGAGATTCATATTTTGAAAAAAAGACTTGGTTTATACTTGGTTAAAGAATGATTAAAAATGTTCGTATATTAATTACACTTTAATCATTTCCACTTCAATCTAACGTTAATTTAACGGCAGTGACTGAAAATTAGGGATACATAGTACATTATGGCTAAAGAACTTTATAATAAATAGTATGAGTGAATTATATGACGGTAAAAATTTGGAACTTTAAACTATTTTGGTGAAGTTATTAAAAGTCAAGTTTCATAACCTGTTTAGTTAAAATTTTTAACAAGCATTAAGATTGGCAAATCGGCTGGTCGCCAAAGGTGGTTAGTTAACAAATAAAACAAAGTTCCAAATAATATTTTGTAATAAATGTTGTAATTAATTAATTTTTGACTGGAAAGTTGTCAAGTAAGGAGTAGAAAATTTTTTCGGATTGTAAATAGAAAAAAAAAGTTAAAACCTGACAGTGAATTTTTTTCAGTTTCTTGCGCCATTCTTAGAATTGCTTTAATTATCAGAAAAGTTATAAAGCCAGTTGCTTCTTGATGATAAATTTTCAGCTTAAATGTTATTTATAATTAGTTACATGAGAAACAGATGGAAGGTGGGATTTGGAATATGAAGGAACGTTTTGTTTGCAATTCATTTGTGATATTTTTCCACGAATCGGCAGGACCTCGTTTTAATTCGTTATATCACAAAACTTTCCTTCTAGAATTCTAGGAAAATTTATTTTTCCTCGAAAATCGATTGCATAATAAGTGATGCTAATCAGATATTGGTATTTAGCAATTTTCGATAAGTCATCGTTGTCAAGAGGAAGATTAAATAATTAGTATTTCATCGAGAAACACTTTTGTGATAAGTAATCTTCATTATTTAATTAGAAATTTAGCTAATAATTCTTATTAATTATAATGACCTTAAGTTATATCACAGTGTAACGGGTTTTAGTCTATTGAAAACCGAAGACTTTTCTTTACTTGTTGCTGATTTTTCCCGACTTTGCATAATGAATCTTGTCTAAATATTGCTTGAAATAATAATTGGGTTAAGCCTGCTTTTATTTATGCAAAAAACAACTCACAAGATCAGCGTGAATTAAAAAAACAATTTTTGTAGCAAATCAGATATCTCTGTTGATATTTAGATATCAAAATTCAATAAAGTAATAAATTCCTTTTTATCATATGAGAGCATGATGTAGTTTGAATTTGAGGTTTTTGAAACGCCAAAATGTAAAAGCTACAAATTGGTGATTTATCGCTTTTGATGCATCATTTTTCCACTTCTAGAGTTTTTAGAAAAAATGTAGAAAGTTGTCACATTTGACGATTTATCGCCAACTATACGTATATATGTATAATTTTTTAAAACTGTCATTTTCTAGCTCACAAAGTTTCGGAACTTAACCAATTTTGCGATGAAAAAAAACCGTTTCTCTAAATATAGATAATCGATATCAATAGAAATAGCGATAATCTGATAGTCTCATGATTATTTGAACTAGTTTAAAGTAGTTATTGACTTAAATGATTTAAGACAAATAATGACAAAAATAATAATGCTCTCACATGATAACTTGAAATTTGCCATCGTAGATTTCAATTATATATTTATTAATTTTCAGTTAATAAACTGCATTTTATTGCAGAAATTCAATCTGAATTGCCGATGTGATCTTACAAATTATAAGTTTTTCAGTAAATATTATCTTATTATCACATCTCTTCCCCACTATCCTAAGACAAGGGCATATCTTCAGTAAACCCCTTTAAAGACCATTTTATTAAATTTTCTTGCTGTGAACATAATACATTTTGGTAGCAGCAAACTAATTTACTGGTTGGTTTAACATTAACAAACCAGTAAATTAGATACAAACATACATATAAGTGTTTGACAATTAATAGGACAGATATCATGCAGACGGATTTTTGAAAAAGAGATTTATTAAAATATACATTTGATTTGGTTCCAACTTGGAAGCATTCACTGAAATCAAACCTCTCTCTTTTAATTCTCAGATTATGACACTAGCTAGCAATTTTTTAATCGCATATCTTTATTATATACACACAATAAAACAGACATAAGCTTACACAAAAGGTAAACTTTTACTGATATGACCTTTATTTTTATAAATTTTAAAAAGTAAATAAGTAGTATTTATTTTGGAAGTAAACGAAATTATGCCTATAGTATTTATTTTATTTTTAAAATACACGGAGTAAATAACCGTGATTTAGTTTTAAACGCTTATGAAAAATAAATTAAAACGTATGTAATCTACATATGTTTTTTATGTCTACAGAAGTGTGCTTTTTTCTGAAATTAGTTATTATTGCACCCACTCTTATATTCACGTAATATTAATACAAATATAATAAAGCTACTTCAGTATGCTGAAAAATATTATTTTGTATTCAATTTAAAAATGGAGATACTCTAAAAGTAATTAAGCATTATGAACGAATTCTGAAATTTCATATGATTTAAAATTAACAAATTCGATATTCAAAATAATACAGACATAGATATGACAGGAATTATTTTCATAAATATTTTGTGGTCATTTGCAAAAAGTAAATACAACTTTAGATTATTTTTTACTAGCCGCCTTTGGAGACCAGCTGGTTCGCCATGAGTAAAGCGTTCTAAAATTTTCAATTAAATCACATATTCATTAGCTTTGAAGTAATTCCGGGCATTGATTGACCTGAAATTAGTATTTTCTTTAAGATGATGGACGGAAAGCTCTAAAAGTACACCTTTCCCTAATAATATTCTTTAATTTTATAAATCAGTCAGTTTTAACCATCGGTTATGCTACCAAAATATTAAAAAAAATTTCGATGATGTTGCCAAAATATTAAATATGTTTTTTTAAAGAAAGCGAGAATGGGGAAAAAAGTATTAAATTAATGATACAGATATTGCAAACGATTACATAAATATGCCATTAAGTCGGGATTTCAATGCATATCCTGTCAAAATTCAATCAAGTTTACCGTAAATAAAGACGATTTATTGAGTTAATGATATAGATTGTAGAAACCTTTGCTTTGCATTTATTTTTCAAAGAAAATATCACATTTTATATTTCTTTTATTTTATCCAGTCACGTGCTGAAAGTTGCATTTCTGTAGATTTATTTTGCGATGATAATTTTTTTTTATTTGAACTTCCGGCATTCTTTTATTTTATCCAGTCACGTGATAAAAACATGGTTAAAATATTTCTTTAAAAATTCATTAAAAATAGAAGTTTGCATTATAAATTAAAAAAACTGATACCATTAGAAAGCTAATTTTTTTATCTTTCAATTGATATGAAAATCATGTTTGGGCAATAATATTTTCGGAAGTTATAGGGGAAAAACGTCAAAATTTCGCTTAAATTTTAATTAATTCAAATTCTAATTAAAAATTCGAAAAAAGGGCTCCGAGGTGCACATTCCCGACTTCCAAGGTATACATGTACCAAATTTGGTAGCTGTAGGTCCAACGGTCTGGCCTGTAGAGCGCCAACACACACACACACGCACACACACACACACACACACACACATTGAGCTTTATTATAAGTATAGATGAATGAGTTCAACTCGGTTCCGTGCACTGAGGCGTGATTCCTTTGCTGATGCGAGCGCTTTTCTTTCCACTTGGGCAACAATTTTGTACATGAAATTCATGAAATAATATAACTTGTCGATAATTGGAAACTTTGTTGCTTATAGCATTCCTTCTCTTCTCCAGTTTTTTATAACAGCTGATCGTATCAAGTCGTACCAACTTTCGCTATCTTGACAGTGATAGACAATTGTCACCAAATTTGGAGCCAAATTCAAATGTCTAGTTTTCTGCAAGGAGGTTCCGAAAACTCTTTTCTTACACCAGAAATTTTTTTTATAAAAATGTGCTTTTATATATTCTAAAGAATGAAATTACCGGAAAAACCAACGAAAATGGTCTCAAAACTTTGTCTCATATTCTCTAATAAATTTGTAATGCCCGAAAATGCTTTGCATGACAATAGAGTACAGTAACGCACTAATATTTGCTGCGCATTAAGTATTTAATTTATTGTGCCTTCCTTGGTGAGTTTTTTGGTGATTAATCCCTGGCATACGGTAAATAATATTCGAAAATGCTTTTTAATCTTTTTGTATTTTCTTCAATCGAATGAAAAAAAATATTTGACACTAAACTGTAACTGAAATCTTAAAATTCCTTACCTAATTTGATATATTTGTCATTGCGTTTTTTGAGTTTTCACGTTTACATGTTTCTGACAATACAGATTGACAGACAATCAACTCGTAGTTGGTTTTGCTTCCAATTCGGACAACATTGTAGATATTAAATCTTTGTACCAAATTTTATCTATCTAGCTCCCTTTTTTGTATTTATTGTATTAGAATTACATTCGAACAGCCGGACCCTGTCGAAACAGATTTTACTCAAAATTTAATGTTAATACCGTATACCAATTTCAATCAACTAATTTAAAGCATTTTCAAGTTATCTCAGTCACATACAGACATTTTCCAAAAAATGCGTTTTTAGAGCCCGGGAAAGTCTAAACGTGGATATTCATCAAAACTCGAGTTCGAATTTTTTACGAGTACTATATTTTCTTTATACTTATAATAAAGCTCAATGTGTGTGTGTGTGTGTGCGTGTGTGTGTGTTGGCGCTCTACAGACAAACCGTTGGACCTACAGCTACCAAATTTGGTACATGTATACTTTGGAGGTCCGGAATGTGCACCTCGGAGCCCTTTTTTCGAATTTTTAATTAGAATTTGAATTAATTAAAATTTAAGTGAAATTTCGACGTTTTTCCGCTATAACTTCCGAAAATATGATCGCACAAACATGATTTTTACACCAATTTAAAGATTAAAAAATTAGCTTTCTAATGGTATCAGTGTTTTAATGTATAACTTAAGCTTCTATTTTTAATGAATTTTTAAAGAAATATTTTAACCCTGTTTTTTTAGCACGTGACTGGATAAAATAAAAGAATACCGGAAGTTCAAATAAAAATAATTATCATCGCAAAATAAATCTACAGAAATGCAACTTTCAGCACTTGATTGGATAAAATAAAAGAAATATGAAATGTGATATTTTCTTTAAAAAATAAATGCAAAGCAAAGGTTTCTACAATCGTTTGCAATATCTATATCATTAACTCAATAAATCTTCTTTATTTATGGTAAATCTGATTGAATTTTGACAGGATATGCATTGAAATCCCGACTTAATGGCATATTTATGTAATCATTTGCAATATCTGTATCATTAATTTAATACTTTTTTTTCCCTTTCTCGCTTTCTTTAAAAAAACATATTTAATATTTTGGCAATATCATCGAAATTTTTTTTTAATATTTTGGAAGCATAACCGATGGTTAAAACTGACTGATTTATAAAAATAAAGAATATTATTAGGAAAAGGTGTACTTTTAGAACTTTCCGTCCATCATCTTAAAGAAAATATTAATTTCAGGTCCATCAATGCCCGGAATTACTTCAAGGCTAATGAATATGTGATTTAATTGAAAATTTTAGAACGCTTTACTCATGGCGAACCAGCTGGTCGCCAAAGGCGGCTAGTACTACATATACGAGAAATTGGGTCGCGGTAGCCCGGTTGGTAGAGCATCAATCTCGTAACCAAAAGGTCGCGGGTTCTGTCCTCGTCTCGGCCGCCGTGTTAGCTAATGGCAGTTGAGGCACGTTAAATATGTCGTGACTGCAAAGTCTTCCAAGTTCCCATAACAAACGATACCTCAGGGGGTACTGAATCAGGAATGAGTCGGTCTCTGATTCGGGTCTAAATTCTGACTTGCAGACGGACGAATGAGTTCCATCGCCTCCTAAAAAGGGTTGTGTCGTGTATGTTCGAGCAAAGTCGTACTTTCACCTGAACGGTGCTCGTTAACAAAGAAAGGCGCACACTTCTGCCTTAATTCGAAAGAGCTCCGCTCATTCGGGCTTGACATGACCAAATAGCATTAGACCCACCACCACCACGAGAAAGTAAAAAAATGATTATTTGGCGAAGATAAATAGCTGAAAATATCATTAAAGTGACCCATAGTTATATTCAGCCTATTTCCTCTCAAACATTCATTGATTAGCTTGTATCTTCTGTAACGACCATATTTTCATGTTTTTTTTTCATGATTTATTAATATTTAGGAGTCTCAATATCATCTTTGCATTGAAAAAGAATCCCTAAACAAGGGGCAAATTCAACCCCCTCTACATTCAGTCATCTGGCCAGAAAGGAAACTTAAAGAAGTTTCAGTTAAAATTACTTCGTATCAAAATTCCATTTACTAAATATACTAAAATTGTACTAACTAAACATATACTAAACATTGTACTACTGTATAAATATTGTATATTACTTTCTGAATATTGTATTAATCAGAATTTACAATGTAACATGCAGTTTAAATTAGTCGTTTGTTTTAGTCATTCTAGAAGTTCACATTTTGCTTTCACACCGTCTTGTCCTTGATTTTGTGCGATACACAACTCTTGGCGGATGAGCTCAAATTCTACATATAACTGCAACTGATAAGGGTAACACAACCCGAAACAATTCATACCAAGTGTCAAAACACTGCTACCGAGTGTAAGAAGATCGTTTTCGGAAATTTTAGTTAGTAGGTATCATTTAAAGAAATAAGTTTTTGAACGTGAGCCAAAATGAAGGCTTAGTCAGCAAGGTATAAATCCAATAAGAAAACTCACATGAAGCCAGAAACACGTGACAACAAAATGATTAAAAAATATTGGCACCTATCCAGAAAACGAAATCTACCTGAAATTCAAAATGCATTAGGATGCCCAGTAACCGCAAATACGACTGGTTTTAAGTGTGAAAGCTGTACATGAAACTATTATACATGTAAATTTAAATAATGGGGGTGGTCTTCTCGAATGTTTTTCATCTGCTCTCTATTAAATGTATTTGCATTTTCTTAAATGTGGAACATTCACGAATAATAATTACGAAACAGTTTATTAGAGTGAAATTTTGGAGATCAATGCTGGGATTAGGTTAATATAAAAATACAACCCCCGCCCAGATATTTAATTTGGATGCCTTTTTTAAAAATAAAAATGAAACTGAAATTTGATACAAAATTGAGATCACAAAACTACATACCTAATTTTGCATACTGAAGTCATGACACTTTAGAATTATCGCTTTTACATGCAAGCACAGACCGACAGACGATTAATCCCCTCACGTTCCAAATTTGATATATATCTACAATCTTGATGTTCAATTCATGTGCCAAACTTCATTTGTATAGCTTTCTTCGTTTTGTAGTTATTATACTATTTTATATTCAGACTGTTGAATAGACAGACTAAATGAAATCTACTAGAGGGATTTCTTTTAAAATTTCAGAGATCTGGAATAGTAAACATATACAATAATATTATCTTAAACTCAAAGTTTATTAAAATTATTCTGTTCACAGACAGACAGATAAATATAATTCAAAAACTAGGGGGAATAGATCACAAACATGGGGATTTGTTAAAATTTCGAATTCTTTGTATAATACAATATTTTCTCTTTCCATACTTCATTTGCGAGAAAATGAACCCATTCTACGTAGTGAACGCCTTAAAAACATGGAACATAATAAGTTCTTAGTTTAATCGAAATAATAAAGGACATGAGATTTGAGAAAGCATCTTGCAGTTTGATATGAGAGAAAGTCAGGGAGTTAAGAAAAAATCATATGTCATAGTGAAATAAATCGTTAACGATATCTTAATTGTCGGGAAAAACAATATCTTAAACTGTCAGAAAAAATCATAAAAATTAAATAAAGATCCTCAATACCTTGCCAGAATGAGGTATAATCACACATATTGAAATAAATTGGTGTTACAACTATTCAGATGGCAGAGATTTGCTCTGGCACGTTTCCTAGATAGGATTTCTATTGTTTTAAATGTCAAAGCATCTAGAATGATTTAATGCAGGAATCTCCAACTTCTGAAAGTGACAAGCATGACATTTGCAAAAATTTATATGCCATTCAAAAGCGACGACGATGCATATTTATAAGTTATATTTTGCCAAGTCATAAACTTAATTGCTTCAAAATGAGGAGAAAAATACAAAAAATTACTTTTTAAAAGTTTTTATTTAACTTGGCTTCTTTTATGTTTTCTATGATGAAATAAAATACTCCATCTTTTTCAGATTTTATTTTAATTATCTGCTTCAGTTGAGGATACAATATTTTTTTTTTTTGAACTTGATCAATTGACCAATTGATTTCAATTGAATTTTTATTCCATACTAAAAAGACCATCTTGAAATGAATTTGAAAACTAAAAATTACTCCGGGATGTCTAAAATGTTTGTAAAAATGGATCATAAATTTTATTGAAGATTGCAAAATGTGAAATAGTACAGTTTTTATTATTTAAAAAATACACTTGTAAACATTAAAAAAAAAAACTAGAAAAAATATTCTTTCTTTCGCAGAAATCTGGTTGTCCAAACAAAATCTTAACAAGATGATAGGTGAAACTTCTAGCATGCTGAAGTGTCTTATGGGATATTTCCCAATTCCTTTTTCACCTTCGATTTGGAATTTACTCAACGAATTGTTGGAAGGCTTTTGAAGAAATATTCTGCCGTTCTGCTTATACAACTGTTCAGGCTTACTGAAGAGCTGCTGGGGGGGGGGGGGTATTGTATGCTCCATCTGAACTTTTGAGCATTATTCAGCAGGATTCGTGTCTTACGATTTTGGTGGTCAAATTATATTCTGGTACTGTTCTGAACAGTCCTTAAACCAATTGCAATTGATTTTGGCAGGTGATTTGGCACACAGCAGTCTAAAGCATCATGTATCGTTGTTTGAATAATTTTATAAATGGACGGAAGTGGTGTCTAGGTAGTTGAGGATAAGCTTTCACTTTTCTTAATTTCAATTTGACCACAGGACATCCATCAATGTCATTCAAAAATAGCCCACAGAGTTATGGATGTACTACTGATTTGCACAGCGCGTTGTTTACAATTTTTTTTCAAAGCATTATGTGTTTACGACACACTCTTGGCACCAACACCTTCCTGTGTTGAATGTTTCCTGTGTCTAATTACAACCAAGTTTTTTTTTAATTTCCGCTATATGATCATTTTTATGTTAGAACAATTTTCATGCGAAATACTTGAGTACAAAGAAAGCGACAATGATCTACCTATTTATATACTTCTTATGTGCTGCTATCCTCTGCATATATACCTATTGCTGTACCGTGACTTTTAGTATTTCAATGTGTAAATAAATTGCTCTACAATGAATATTATGAGAAAAACTGCTGAAGTGGTCTCCTAGAGACTTTATTATATACTCTACAATAAAGAAGATCCCTCCCATATAAAATTGTGGACTTTTTATATGAGTACGAATATTTTGCATGGCATTGGTGAACAATAGTCATGAAATACAGAATTTTGATTTGAATCTAGCATTTTTACCGTATTTAGCTGAATTGGACGCTGTTTTCCCAAGCCGATTGTAAACATTTTACACAGAGCTGTAATTGTAATCACAAGATGTGGTGGTGGTGGTTCTAATGCCACTTAGTCATACCAAGCACGAATGAGCGGAGCTCTTTCGAATTAAGGCAGAGGTGTGCGCCTTTCGTTGTTAACGAGCACCGTTAAGGTGAAAGTACGACTTTCTCGAACACATTCAACACAACCCTTTTTAGGGGGCGGTCGAACTCATTCATGCACTCATTCATCCGTCCGCAAGTCAGAATTTAGATCCAAATCAGAGACCGACTCATCCCTGATTTAGTACCCCCAGAGGTATCGCTTTGTTATAGGAACTTGGAGGACTTTGCAGTCTCGACATATTTAACTTGCGCCAACTGCCATTAGCCAACACGGCGGTCTTTGGCCGAGACGAGGACAGAACCCACGACCTTTCAGTTACGAGACTGACAGTCTACCAATCAGGCTACCGCGGCCTTTCACAAGATGTATTCTGATAATGATCAGGTGTGTGCCGAAAGTGGCGTTACACCGGTGAAAAGCTTACAATTACAATTAATAATAAATAGAATTGAAATAGCTATCAAAAGACTTTCTATTCAAACATAACTTTCCCATGCACGTGTACTAGATGAAATAAAGTTAAAGGCATAGCCGAAAAAACATTGAAATAAAATAAAAGCATAGAGAGAAAGAAATAACAAGATAAAATACCTTATTTCATTCCTTTAAGTCAATTATTTATAAATTACTGCGCTTATATGTACTCAAAAGAGAATAGGTGAGGTATGCATTTAATAGATTAGATCAAAATTTGGTAATAATCTACATTTTCGATACTTAGCCTGCGTACCTAATTTTATCAATCTAACTGTTATGTTTTGAAATTATGAAGTTTGTTTTAACTCGAACAACCTAATAGACATTTTGTAAATGAATTTAGTTAATATGATAGAAATCCATAAAATTGATTCAAAGTTCATATACCTAATTCATCCATCTAATTCAGTTTTTAGGGCTTTCTTGCTTATAGATAGACGGGACTGGGACGTGAAAATTTTCAATAGCTCGAGTTCAAATTTTTTTATGATTGTAATACTTTTTCTATACTTCGTGTATAAGAAAACAAAAATTAATAATCATTCGTTAAAATCTAAAATCACAAATACAATTATTATTCAGTTTATTCAAATAGTTTATGCTAGTTACCTTGTGTTTTTACGGTTTGATTATATCTTCAGATTTTTGATTTAAGATTATTTATAACACACTACAACTTTTTACAACTTAATAATGCTATTGATTGCCATCAGAAAGTTTCTGTGCATCGTTTTCTTTTCTAATTTTGTTCAGTTTGTGGCAAATTCATCACACACAACGATGTGTTTTTAAAATTTCTACTTAATGGAATGCATGTTGGGAAAAAAAACAGCGCTGATGGAAAAGTAGACGCATTGGGAGCGCAATCTGAACACGTACTGTTACGTGCCACTGAGTGGGAACTGTTTTTACATTGAGATATTAACTTCTCAATCAAAGAACAGAGTATTTCTTTTGTATAATGTAAAATATAAAATAAAATATTGATTTAAATATTTAATTACCAAATGAAACGCGGATTACACTTTATATAATTCAGTATCGTACAATATTATATTATACTAAGCAGAAAATTACTAAAAATCATTACGCAAACTTTAAGGGTAAATGAATGCGAGGAAATATGTATCAGATAAAATATGCAGTACAGGATTTAAGCAAATTGCCTGTTTTGCTTATTTAATAAAACGACCTTGGTTGTACGGCTTGTCTCCATTATACTGCAATTTCACGTTCTAATTTCTCACGGTACACGTGCAGTAATTTCATTTTTTGTGCACAGTTTTATCATGAATTTGCATCCATTAGCATGGTAGATTTACATTTGGTGGATAGTACAAATGTAGATCTATCCTACATTTAGTGGGATAATGGTTCTGACATTTGATGTGCATAGATTAGCATGGGTATTATCAAATTTTGTGCTGTTACAGACTTTTGAGAAATATATAACTATACATTTAGTTTACGCTTGTAATAAAATTAAGTAATATGTAAACATAGGTGCGCATGCACACATTATTTAACAGTTTCAATTGTTGGAAGATGCATTTGCCTTTGTTAGAATAATGACAGAATATTTGATGTGTACAGTAAATGGATATAATCAGCCTATGCACTGCAACAATCTTTTGATAAATACATAACCCCACGCGTTGTCTAAAACTAATGCAATGTGACTAAATGCAAAAATGGACGACGCTGAGCGCATTACACGTCTATTTAACATCATTAAATTTGTACATGTGACATCTTACACTTTGTACATGTAACATCTTACACTTTGTACATGTAATATCTTACACTTTGTACATATAACATCTTACACTTTGTGCATGTAATATCTTACACTTTGTACATATAACATCTTACACTTTGTACATGCAACACCTTACAATTTGTACATGATTTATATCTTATTTAAACTGTTTGGATTTTTTTAAAAATGTGTCATTGCTCTCGTTTTGGTTGCTGGATATAATAGAGAAAGACAATTGTTATATAAAAACAATTTATAGTTTCTCGTATACAAAATACGGAGGCTGTATTGTAATCATCAAAAAATTCCAGCTAAAGATTTTGACTAATTCCCTTATTTTTTTAGCTTTATGCCTGCCTGCCTGTGAAAACACTAATTTAAAAATGCTTTCAAGTAGAGGAATGCAATTATATGTAGATTTAAGTCCAAATTTCCAGACATCGAATGAAATCCATTCAATGAAATGCTACGTGTTATGTTGTGACAACAAATATACTTCCATGTCAAATTTTAGTATTAATTAATCTGTAAAAAAAGTGTTTAAAATATATAATTGCACGACGGATTTACTAAAGATACTATAGTCAAACCAAATATCTATATTTTGTAAACTATCACTCACCAATGCCATTCAAAATATTCGCAGATTTACTCAAGATCGACAATTTTATGTGGGAGGAAGAAAATAAAAACTTTATCGGAGAATATACTACAAAATTCTGGGGTTACCACTCCAGCGGGTTTACTTTTAACTTTGACAATCTCCACTAATACATGAAGGAAATACTTAGGATCTCGTCACATAGCTTAGTGCGTTCTTTAAAACATTAAAAGCTTTATGAAAATAATTTACATTAAAAAAACTGTAAATAAAAATAAAGCTAAGAGTTCATATCAGTAAAAAATATCATTTTCACATTTACATTAGATTTTAATTGTTGGGATGATAACTGATTCTATTATAAAATGGAAAAGGTTTTTTAAATATATAGGTAAGTTTTTATTAGTAAAGCTTAAGAATTGATAAAAGTCAACACTGCAGAAAAAAATCTAATCGAAATGTCAAGGTAACAACTTGATTATACTATCAAAATAAAAAGGAAATAAAAATAAACATTTTTTAAGAACAAAAGAATTGTTTTTACAATTACCAGCAACAAAGACACAGTTCGCAAAAGAATAAAAATTCACTCCTCTAATAAATATAATAGGGCACGGATCATATTATATTTACAACAGGAGAACAAATTGAGTCTACCGACTTCATTTGTCAGTTTTTTAACATTATACTGATTGTGAAATTATCTGATATATTACAATGAACTTGGTAATTTATCTTACGATTAAGAATAAAGAAATAATTAGAAGCAAGTTTATAATCAATGATGAAATCCTATAAGGTTAATAGAACACAAATAACTTGGATTATATTTGATTTTGTGTTAATGGATTGTGAGAAAGCACCTCTTACAGGAATGATTCCATTATCAATTCTTTCGAAATAGATTTTATATCAAAGAATATATAAATTCAGTAAAAGCAGTATGAATAGCAAAGATAAGAATAGGCTTTTCAATTTGCGTCAATAAAGATTTTTGCGTTAGGAAATCATCAAGAAAAAACACTCCAGAAACTTTCCTAGGAGAAAAAAAACACCATAATAACCAACATGCGCGGGGAGTGTGTGAAATCATGAAATGACAGAATGTATTATCACATAAAATCTTTAATTCATATTTTATTATGCAAAAACTTTAAATCGAATTTCGAAAAAGTTATATATATATATATATATATATATATACACTGAAGTGAC
>JAPMOQ010015927.1:8678262-8691130 GCA_026543055.1 Argiope trifasciata | reverse complement strand
ATGCAAATATACATATGGCAGTAGTATCACAGCGAAAAAGTATAAATGCGCAGTTCGTTTTCCAGAGCTTTCATTTGTGTTCCAGTTATTCATGTGAACAGGTTTTTCGTGATTTATGGCGGCATGACGAGAATTAACAGACTTTGAACGTGGAATGTTAGTTGGAGCTAGACGCATGGGTCATTCCATTGCGGATATCGTTAGTGAATTCAACGTTCCGAGATCCACAGTATCAAGAGTGTGCCGAGAGTATGAAATTTCAGGCATCCCATCCCATCATGGACAGCGCAGTGGGCGACCACCTGCACTTAACGACCGAGACCGCCGACGTTTGTGTAGAATGATCATTGTTAATAGACACGCAACACTTCGTCAAATAACTGCAGGTATCAATGTGAGACGTACGAGGGACGTGTCCGATAGTACTGTGCGGAGAAATTTGTCTTCCTTGGGCTACGACAGCAGAAGACCGACTCGAGTGCCTTTACTGACAGCACGATATCTCCTGCAGCGACTCTCCTGGGCTCGTGAGCATATCGACTGGTCCCTAGACCAGTGGAAAACCGTGGCGTGGTCAGATGAGTCACGATTTCAGTTGTTACGAGCTGATGGTAGAGTTCGAGTGTGGCGTAGACCCCACGAAGCCATGGACCCAAACTGTCAGCAAGGCACTTTTCAAGCTGGTGGTGGCTGCATAATGGTGTGGGCTGTTTTTACATGGCATGGACTCGGTCCTCTGGTCCAACTGAACCGATCATTGACTGGAAATAGTTATGTTCAGCTGCTTGCAGATCACTTGCATCCATTCATGGACTTCACGTACCCACACAACGATGGGATTTTTATGGATGACAATGCGCCATGTCACCGGGCCAGAACTGTTAGCGATTGGTTTGAAGAACATTCCGGACAATTCCAGTGCATGATCTGGCCACCAAGATCGCCCGATATGAATCCCATCGAGCATTTATGGGACATCATCGAAAGGTCCTTTCGTGCCCACACTCCTGCACCATCCACACTTTCATAATTATGGACATCTATACAGACAGCATGGCTCAATATTCCTGCAGAGGACTTCCAACGACTTGTGGACTCCATGACACGTCGAGTTGTTGTACTTCGCCGGGCAAAAGGAGGACCGACACGATATTAACAGTCATCCCATGACTTTTTTCACCTCAGTGTATATATATATATATGTGTGTGTGTGTGTGTGTGTGTGTATTTGAAATTTATTTCTATCTGGTAAGTAGTCTGTCGTACAACAAATAGATCGAAAAGCACTTGGTTTTCGTCTGCAGGTAACATGCTCAAGCAATTCTGCAACATAACAAACAGATTTAGTTATCAATTACATAATTTTATTCAATTAAAAATCATATTACTTAATAACCTGCAAATACTAAATTCTATCATTATTCAATCGGACTGACACCATCAATAATTTTTTCTGAGTTTTTATATTTCAACTTTCTACTCTGTTTAAAGTTAAAGCTTAAATATCTAATTACTTAACAGCTAATTTGTAATTTTGATTTCCAATTAGGCAGACTAGGTGCCTCAAGTCTCTTCAGATCTGAGGTACACATATAAATACCTGTATTTTTTTCCTTCATTTTTTTTATCCGGCAAAGAAAATTTTAACGAAAAAAATGCATACATTTCAACATTTGTGAACATAAATTGCATTTTTCATCAATAAATAGCTCAGAAATTCGGTGTTTTTTTCATATTCGAAGCTATTAATTAGAGACATAATAGAAATGCAGTTGAACAGAAAACACAGCAAACATAAGTACATTTTTAATAATTATTAAAACAAACGTTTGTATATTTTTTATAAAATAATAAATATCTGGGTAAAGTCCTTATCAACGTATATCTTATTATTTATAATAGAGTCAGTGAAAATACAAATTTATCTTACATATATGTGTACATCAGACGTTTTCGCGCCCATTTCTTGATTGCTTACGCACCATCGGGAAGTTTACTTTTGAGCGCTGATTTTCAAATTTTCATTTCTGGCCCTTAAATATATTGTATATCTGTTTTATAATAAATGATTTTTATGTTCTGTAATGTAATCAGATATAAATTTAAAATTATTTAAATATTTTAACTTTAGTAAGAAATTTAACTTTATAGTTGTCTTGTAATCATATAAGGCCTTAAAACCCGAAAATTATAGCTATTAAATAACCCTGAAAATTAAAAATATTTCTTTGTCTAGGATGCTTTAGCTTGCTGAAGACCTGAGGCACACATATATGTACCTGAAAATTTTGGGACTTAAAACTGTTTGATCAGCAAATACTTTTTTCCATAAACTACTGAGATGTAATAAAGGTAAAATATCTTGAAATTAAATTTTTAAACTGGTTTTTAAAAATTCAGGTTTGAAGAGGCTAGGCTGACAGAGAGAAAAGTTAAATAAATAAAAAATGAAAATAATAGAGTTGCTAAATAAAGTAAATTACTGACGCTTACTAAACTTGATTTTGATGAAACTGATGCTTGACGATTACTACTAAATTACTGACGCTTTAATCGCATGTCTGAAATATTTTCTCAGTAACTTTTTTACTAATTAATCAATCCTTATAATTCAAATTTTTTCATATCTGTCTATGTCAGTTTTATAGATTTCGTTCATAATTTTTGCCGAAATACGATTTTTTTTATTTCTTTGTACCTAAAAATCGAATTCAAGTTTTTACACTAATCATTGATACGCAGAAACTAATTATCGGCAGAGTAAATGAACTAGTTATTGACATCATATTTAACCATTAAACGAGTTTATATTAAACAAAAATGCCTTTAGTTATAGTTACAAAATTATCATCCAATAGCTTCTAATCATCCATTCTTCTAAACTTATTTAAATTATTACTTTTAAATGAATATTACAAAACAGCCTCTGAAAGAAAATTGCTCATCCAATTTTTTAATTTAAAATATGAAATCTGATACATTTTACATGACCTTTTGTAAATTCTGATACATTTTAATTATATTAAAAAATTAGAAAATAAGACTTTCCCTTTTTTATTTTCAAATTCTAGAGGTTTTCATAATTTAGTAACAATGGTCTGCTCTTCGACTTTTATATCATCCTCATCAGTTAAAAAATATTTTCCTGTCTGTTGAAAACCTTTCCATTTGAAATCCTCAAAATTTGAAGAGACTTGAGTATCTTTTGATTGGTAATTATTGTGGCTATGACGAAATCACCCTTATTTGTAATTTGATCTGTGTCCATTTTTGCTGAAATTTAAACTTCTTTCATAATTTTCCGTTCAAGTCTTTTTTCAGTGTTCTTTTCATTATGACCATGTTCCATGATTAAATTGTGATTCCCGCTCTTGATTATTCAGAAATTTCCTTGATTTCTTGTCTTTGATATCTTTCCTATGACTAAGCCATTAAAAAATTTTTTTCTCGCTCTCTGGTGACTTTTGTAATTCTATCTTTGTTTTTGCTTTTGCTTCTTTTCAGATAAATTTTATACTTAATTAAAGAAACTATCCTTAGTATCCTATCGTTTGTTTTTTCAAAGACTTTGGTCAACTAACGAATATTTGAAAGAACTTGATGAAAAGGTACTGGATCCATCGATTCTTTTTTCGCTGAACTTGTGTGACCATGGCTTTTATAACTAACAGTTAGTTGTGCTACTGAGAATATGATGTGCTGGTCTCCATGAGAGGTGCCAGTAACTCATAACTTTGTCTGGCAACTCAATTATTAATTGTACATGAACCTATTATTTACAGTCCTATCCATATTTGGATTCATCAGTAGTTTTAAAATAAGTAAAAGCACCATTCTTTTATAAATGTAGAATTAACTTTAGAAAGCATATTTAATGAGATGTCAAACGGCATGGGATAACAATATTTAAATATGCTGGTGCTGTATTAATTGAAATAACCATTTGAAAATGATACTCACATAATCAAAAAATAGACTTAAAATTAGTTAAAGATATTTGAAACTGATAAATATAATGGGTGACGATAAAATTTGGTAAAATTTTGATTCACATTCTTATTGGAATTCGTAAGTAATTGACAATTGACATGAAGTGTTACGAAAAATGCGTTACCCACAATGTTATTCACACAACGGAGGCTTAATGTTTGCTTTAATTCATGGCGGGCATTGACTGAGCTTTACAGTGGCACCAATTTCGAAATACCAGGCTCCCGAAAGGCTTATTTTATCACATTTTAATTATAATGCTCAATAATTGGTGCCATTTTTTAAGAGGTGCTCTTGTCCTAACAAATTTGAGAAAGATAAAATTATATGTATTATAACTTGTTATGATAATATTAACATATTATCAAAAGTAATTGGTTTAGTTTAAAATAAATTTCATTATATTCATTTAGTTATCACAGTAAGTACTGTATTTATTAATGCCGAGCATTTGAATTCATAATTTAGTGTACAAACGTGGATGATGAAGGGTTTTTAGTTTTGTAAATCGATAAAAATACATTTAAACAAAATTATTAAAATAAGAAAGATTACCTAAAATAAAACGTCAACGTGGTAAAAATGTGTTGAAATGTGACCAATGTTTTAATAGCAACTCTAATCTCATAGCAATTGTAATAAAAAAGGATCATTATAAACTGCAACGGGACGCAAAAAACTTAAACCCGCCTCTTTATATATGCTATAATATGTAATGCATATTATGAATGGAAATATTTTAAAGAAAGGATAATTTTTTTCCTCTATCACAAGTCAAATAAAAAACTATTATCTATTTCTACAATATTCTCGATTAACCCTTTCCGATAAGTGCTTTAAGTCTCAATCAACTCATAATTGCCCGTTGACAAATCGAATTTCATTTTTTCAAAGAGTTCATAATTCATCGATTTATACATCTAGTGAAAGCCATTAACGGACTCTTCTGAAGTTGTAAAACGGGTGCTTCATTTCGAAACACAAGCACGTGGCAAATATTTTTTTATAATCTGAAATTCAAACACCACATACTTAATTCAGAAACACCGAGACCTTGAGAGTTGGAAGGAAAAAGCACGCGCTTTTGCACGAGGTATGATAGTGAAGATAAATACTATTTCTAAATCAAATAATGTAAAACGTTTTCCTGCACGCGGAGAATAAGAATTCGGCTTACAGGCTATACGATGGAGTACAACACACTCCGAAGTCTACATATTCCAGAATATTTTCGCGTTAATGCAGTAAAATCTGAGTAGAAAACAGAAGCACTTATTTTGTTACGATTGTTGTTTTTCACCGACATAAAATTTGTTTTTTCTATGAGTAATCGTTTTATTTGTCAACGCAAGTCTTTTAAACTAAGATATGAAATAGAAGAAATAGCTGCTGATGTGTAAATACTTTTACTTCCATTAAATAATGACGTCTCTCGTTAAGACAGCTAAGCTACACTTTTTTAAATCTATATCTATACTTATAATAAAGCTCAATGTGTGTGTGTGTGTGTGTGTTGGCGCTCTACAGGCCAGACCGTTGGACCTACAGCTACCAAATTTGGTACATGTATACCTTGAAGGTCGGGAATGTGCACCTCGGAGTCCTTTTTTTGAATTTTTTATTAGAATTTGAATTAATTAAAATTTAAGCGAAATTTCGACGTTTTTCCGCTATAACTTCCGAAAATATTATTGCACAAACATGATTTTAACATCAATTTAAAGATAAAAAAAATTAGCTTTCTAATGGTATCAGTGTTTTAATGTATAACTCAAGCTTCTATTTTTAACGAATTTTTAAAGAAATATTTTAACCATGTTTTTTTAGCACGTCATTGGATAAAATAAAATAAAACAATGCCGGAAGTTCAAATGAAAAAACAACAACTATCATCGTAAATCAAATCTAAATAAATACAAGTTTCAGCACGTGACTGGATAAAATAACATAAATATAAAATGTGATATCTTCTATAAAAATAAATGCAAGGCAAAGGATTCTAAGAAATCGTTTGCAATATTTATATCATTAATTCCATAAATTATCTTTATTTACAGTAAACCTGATTGAATTTAAACAGGATATGCATTGAAATCCCGACTTAATGGCATATTTCTATAATCGTTTGCAATATCTGTATCATTAATTCAATAATTTTTTTCGCTTTCTTTAAAAAACATATTTAACATTTTGGCAATATCACCGAAAAAAACATTTTTAATATTTTGGAAGCATAATTGATAAATTATTAGAGCATTAAACTCAAATAGTTTTTCCGAATAAAGTTACCGACTCTTTAACTACTAATAACTGAATCTTTTAACTTAAACTATTTCTTAAATTTTGGCTAAAAAATATATGATGTAATTTGAAATTTTAGAACGCATTACTCATGGCGAACCAGCTGGTCGCCAAAGGCGGCTAGTCATTAATATTCTATGGAAGTGCTAGTTTTAAGGTACATTGGAAACAATGTATATTTTATAAACTCTCACAAAATGCATTCAAATTTTGAAATATAAAAAACTAAGTCAGGGTCTTGTTTTTCAACTAAACTTTCACCGAGTACATTCGCAGAGTATTAGTTGTAGTACCTGGATGCTGCATAATCATAATCAGATTTAACCATTTTGTGGCCTTGAGCAGTGCAGAAAGAATATGAGATCCTCTTTTAATAAATTTGCCGATTCAATTTCATATTTTAATGCACTTTAAGTTTAAACTAAGGTTAATAATTTTTTAGGTTAATTTTTTTTTAAATTTTATTCAGATGTGTACAATTTTATTTATCAACTAGCTGCCTTTGGCGACCATCTGGTTCGCCAGGGGTAATGCATTCTAAAATTTTCAATTAAATTAGTGCCTTGCTTTCTTTATAACTTCTCAGCTAAATATACTTAAAATTCTATAGTCACGTAACTCATATTATTACAGAAGCCTTTAGATTGCATGTTGATTGCATTATATATCACTCCGATTCGCAATCAACTGTCATGGAATTATGTGGAAAATATCACATTTTATATCTGTTCTATGGCATTACGCTTCTATTTAAACACGTGCTGAACATCACACTTTCCTCGGTTTAATTTAAATAGAAGTTAAATTTATTATTCGTTTGAATTTTTGTCAAAGTGACGGCAACTTTACTCTTAACGCACTCTAGCATGTTAAATTCTACTTTCATTTTGGTGTAACTTAGATGTAAAGGAATTTATCTTAGCCATCCAGCTTGCCGAGAGGAATTTTTTTGGTATTTGTAAGCATCGCCTTCATTGGAATGATTCTCAATCCTTTTTTTTTTTCACGATTTCCATTTTTATTAATTCAAGTGTTTACGTATTCGACTTGCATTTTCTCTCATGGTATCACAAAGAACCTTTGATAAAAGTCATCTGTAAAAAGAAATAAGTTGTATAAGTGTTACGGAATTTAAAAGAAATCCATTCTATTTAATATCTAAGGTGTAACTTGTCTCAAAATGAATGTCTGGGATCCTGACGATGACAGTGAGTAAAATGCAGCAGACGAATACTAAATTTTTTTCTTTCTTTTCAGAAATCAAGCAGATCAATAATAGGGATTATCGGGTTTCAAAAGCGGAGTATTGGGGAAAAAGCCAAGAACCACTTTGTCTTTCAAAATGAGCGAAATTAAGAAAAAGCTACAGAGTTTGCATATTTTTAGATGAATTCAGCTTAAACTATATGCATAAAAAATAACTCATAATCGATTTTTTTAATTATAAGATATTTACGGTATCATCACAAATATATAAGATTTTAAATTACTCCAAATATATCTGTTTAATCTAGTATTGGAGATCTGGTACCTATTTATTGGCAATTTTTGCTTTATTAATAAACAGATCAGCACATAACAATAGATGAATGACTAATCCAAAGAAAGTCAGTTTATGTACTAAAACCTTTCATAACTAAATAATATCGAGAATAAAATTTAGATAACAACTTAAGTTCAATTAAAAAATTTATTTACTGTTTTATTAATTTAAAATGTTTAAATAGAACTATTGATAAAGTTGTTGCAAAATGTGTAATAAACTTAGCCGATCCATTTCATAATTCTGGAAGGAATATTAGAACAGTATTTCATAACGTTAAGATAAATCTCATTGAAAAGGATATTCTCTCAGACAACAGAGTGAGAAACTTTCGGTATGGTGGTTGCTTCTCGCCACCCAGGCGGGTATAAATTCTGTGGTGTTGAATGTCCCCTACCGATGATGGGTTGTGCCTCTCACGGGAGGAGTTGTACCCTGGCCAGTGACGGTCCTTAACACTCAACCTTAATTCACATCAATGACATCTGGTCATTTAGATTTACCCGCGTGCTTTATAGTAGCAAGTATGAATAATAACGAATGTATGATATATCCTTAAAACAAGTTCAAGCATTACAGAAAAAAGAAAATCGTAAGAATTGTGATAATAAAAATTCTGTACATCATTCAAACTCCAAAAAAAGTGTGTGTGCGGGGGGGGGGACTGCATTTAAATAGAGTTCTCAAGCATGATATTTCCATCCTGACGACTTCGCAAAAGAAGACAGCTTAAAAGACAGTCTTTTAAAATAATGTGTTGCATCAACTGATTTTTATCGCTTCACTCGGAAGGTGCGAACTTGTCGATTTCATTAATTTTATAGATTTTCTGTTGCATTAATTAAATAAAAAAAAGGTGGGATTAGATGGGAAAATAAGAGAAAATTTTAGAATAAATATGATATGACTTATTCTATATTCATTATATTCATTTTTCTCCTTTTATTCTTGCCAGCCATGACCTACAACACCTACATCACAAGACATAAGACATACATGCTTTGTCACACATGACTTCAAGTATTCTTAAAACATTAGCTACTCTGTCCAGGTGTAAGAATATTGTTCCAGATATTTGCTATTCTAACTTCGGATTGTATGAATATCACATCATATTAAAATGTATTTATATCTGTTTCCATTATTCAGTATTAAAAAAATTCCTTATTCCTTCTCACATTTAATATACAATTGGCTGAATACATTCTTCTACAGGTGTACACTTAATTTCTTAAAGGCAGGCTCTTCTTTGATGTGATAATATCTCACTCTATAAATTCCTCAAGATGCGCTTAATAGAATCTAACCACATCTCCAATGGGATAAAAAATTCTCTGCTCTTGCATACGGCTCATGATGACTTACATGATTCAACTAAGACAGAGGTGGGCAATAAGACATTTTGGGGTTGGTTCGCTTTTACTAAGATTTAAGATGCGCATACTAAAAGAAAAATATTTAGAAAATATTGCATTATCTTTATATTTTGAGGTAAACGAAGTTTCTTCTCTTCAAAATGACATGATTTTAAAAGCACGTTGCTCAGAACCTAAGAATAACTTTTGGAATCTAAGGGAAACATCCTAATTTTAAAAAAGTTGCTTACCATTTAATATCATTCTTTGTCTCTAACTATCTGTATGAATCTTCATTTTTAACGATGAATATAATTAAGACAACTTATCGTTCCTCCTTACAGACGACCACCTAAAATTCAGTGCAAGGTTAGCACTTAGTAATTATTTAGCGAGATATTGGTGGACCGTACATAACTGAAGCTTTCCACAAACTTAAATTACAAGAACTAACTTTAGATGAAAATGATTACTTTTTTAATGAGTTTGATTTTTTTGATATTAAATCCATCATTTTATATTTTTGTAACAATTATTATTATGTTTGTTTTTATGTAGATAAGTACATATTCAGCATTTATTAGTAAGTTATACTAACTATTGTAGACCGACACCACTGGGTGGACCGCAACACTTTGAAATAATTAGAAGCCCGTATCCTGAAAATGTCTGCCTTCCGCTGAACTAAGGCAATGCAAGATAGGTATTGATGGAAAGAAAATTTTGTTGCGTAGTTACTCAAATATATTCGAAATTAATTTCGTTCCAAAATTTGATGATTGTAAAATAAAGTTTGTATGCATGTAAAAACAAAAATTGTCTGTTGAATTTAAATCGAAAATGGCTTTCAAAATTTATTTATATTCTAATACTTGAATAAGGCATATTATTTACAAATGATGAAATAAATAACGAAAAAAAATGTTCAAAATTCTTAATAAGCAAACCTCCAGAATTAGATTTATCAAATTTAGAAAGTAGTAACTTTTAGGTATTAAATGCTAGCTGAGAAGGGGATTTTCATAGCTTTAATAATGTTTTTAATTAAGAAAGAATCAATATTTTTAATATAATAATTTATCTCTTTTTTAGTGATATGCAATTTTATTGACGACCTTTTTCTTTATAATTTTAATAAAACTTTTAAGCATTTTTATAGCAATTTCTTTCATTATTTTAGTTACTAGTTTTATCTTATACATATTATGAAAATTGGAAGTTGTCGCATGATATAATTAATGGCAAAATTTAAAAAAAGTCATAGAAAAGAGAGGTGAATCGAAACGAAACGAAACGCTATGCTACTCTGTTTCGGTCTCAAATCTCTAAAAACTTAAAATTTTAATAAATAATTAAAAATTACATTCAAATCGCAATAGATTTTAATAGATAAATTCAAAATAAGATAATTTCATAAATAAATATTTTCATTGTGAAAATCTAATAGAAAGATAATATTAAAAATAATTTGTTTAATCTATATACTTAACATAAGTAGCAAAAATTAAGAATTAATTTCCATGAGAAAACCACTGGTTCAATTTCATCAATTTTTATTTTATATGAAAGTTAATAATATACCGTGTATGGTATTCGAAACGCTATTTCATTGTACATTCCTCAATAATATTTGCCGGTCTCTTGCATTGGTGTATCGGAAGTAAAGTGAAAGCAGTACAGTTACTACGATCTAGTTTCTTTTATGGAACTTGATGGTCATAGCATTGTTACATAAAGTTAGTCAGGTTAAGCACAGAAACTTTTTTTTCTTCCCCATGTGGCAATTTTCAATGCCACTCATCATTATAAGAAAGTTGCAGGGAAAACCATTTGCCACAAAAACTGGAGAAAATGCCTTATCGAGTCATCTGCTCATAACAAGGTGTTTCCGGTTTCAGATACTATGTTGTTTGTTTTCAATTGCGTCAGCAACAGCAAAGGAATTTTAAGAAAGTAACGGGGCAGCACTTCCAGAAATATTATTAAATAAAATCATCACAATAGCTGCAATATTGCGGAAGAATGTTTTTTTCGGTGAATTATTTGAAATCCATAAAAAATATATTTAATTTTGCTATTTTTTTTCTTGATAATAAAAAACAGCATAAAAGGAAGTGCATTGATATTACTGGATCATTTATTATGATACTTTAAGTAGAATTTCTAGAGATTTTCTTTTTTTTTTTGTTTAAAACAGAATTTATTTTGGTGTGTTAGTTCTGATAGATGTTAAAATTGCCCCTTGTCTTTGAAATGCATTGCTAAAAAAATGCCTATATGAATTCAATAATTTTTTGTTTAACATTTAAAAAATCATAACTTGCCAAATGCATTTGAATTGTGTATTTAACGATTCCATTAAAAAATAGAAAAAAAAACCTACGTTATATCTAGATAGCATTTAAAATTGCAAACCCAGTGAGATTCTATCGAGGCCAATAAATTTAAAACAATAAAACATCTAATCACCAGTTGACCTTGTTTTCCTAATAGAAAACTTGTTGCAAGATTAAGAATTGACCACCCATGACTCACACACAAACATTTGCTGTTTGTGTGTGAGTCGTCATAGGACACTTGATATACTATACATCGGGTAACCTGCATCCAGATATACTGTATGTACCCGATGTACCATGAAGAACATGGGGCTCTCCACATCTTAATAGAATGTCCACAATCTAACATTCGCTGCTTTCTTACTCCCCTCATCAATTTAAAAGCATTCTTTATTAAGTTCTCCATTCCCGTCTTTTTAACCTTTTTAAAAATGATTAGATTTACTTTTTGGTCCAGGAAAATGATGTAATTTAGAAATAAACTTGTAAAACTTTTAAAATAAAATTAAATCTCACCATATGTTTGACGCAGTTTAATCAAAAACGGTTCTTTCGTCAAAAAAATTCTTCAAACCAAATAAAACCAAACTTAGCACTTCTAAGAATAATCTTCTTTTTTTTTGAGACAGAAATGTTTTAGATGTGTTAGTTCTGATTAATGCTAAAATCGCATCTTGTCTTTGAAATGCATTGTTGAAAAAGAAAACAGTCTCTATATGAGTGCAATAATATATTTTGTTTTGCATTAAAAAATTATAACTTTGCCAAATGCCTTTGAATTAGGTATTTAACAAATCCCATCTCCTTCTTTCGTTAATAATTTTTAATACTAAACCGATAATCAACCGATGTGAAGAAAAGGATTGCAAACAGCAAAATCTTTCTTTCATTCAACAACGTCAATAAATTCCACTATATTTTAAAGAAATATTCTCTATACAGTTATGGGAAGAAAAATATAAATTTAAAATTCAAAGTCAATATTAGGGAGAATTTATCTCCATTCATTAACTTCCTTTTTCGTTGCATACTGAAATTGAAATCGTTTGGTAAATAGATGAGATGGTGTGAAGATGAAATATTAATAGATTTGCTTAATTTCTAAAATTTAAATATGCTGGTAATAGCTAAAATATGATGCTATCTTCCAGATGCCATTTGTTCTTGTTACACAACTAGTGAATACCATCAATAAAATTTCATATTTTGTTGGATTCTTAGCCCTCTATTTTAGTTTTTGTTTAGTATATAATAATAGAATAGGCAAAATATGGCGACGTAAAATTCCGACATCGAATTGAATCTACACTACTGATTTATATGCTTTGTTGATACATTTT
>JAPMOQ010015927.1:8659306-8678252 GCA_026543055.1 Argiope trifasciata | reverse complement strand
TTGAACGACAGTAAAGCTGTGATAGCATTGGCGGAAACTAAGGTTGAGTTCTAAGGGCCATCACTAGTCATAGTACAATATTTCCCTAGCCTCGTCAGCAATACTAGCTAGCCGATACCTACAATTTCTGTACCCACCAGGGTGACAAGAACCAACCACCACACCGAAAGCTACTCATTTTTATTTTTGAGGACCCTCCTCACATGGGAGGCATGATAAGATAAGTCATATAACTGACCTGCTAAGGCATACAGATACGCCAAGTAAAACTGAATGACCATTTCGTCACAACAGCAGTACTGGCAGGGACTGTGGTTGAATCCAAATGGCCATCACCGGCCATAGTGCAACATTCCCCAATGGGAATACGCCCCGTCATCGATGGGAGGGTCAGATCCCCACCTATTATTTTCATCAATAATAGGATCCAACCACCATACCGGAAACATTTCATCCTCAATTACGAGGTGCCCTCCCGGGGGTCGATATAATAAGGTAAAAACAAAAGGAGAGGAAGTAATGAAAATCAGAATGTTGTTTTTGCATAAACACCAAAGAAATTATACATCACAAAGAAACCAGGCCACCTTACCTAACTATCAGGGTAAATTTGATTGACCACCGCTACTAACACTTTCAGCGATTCACAGCCAGGAACTAACGCTTTCAGTAGGAGGGTACATACTACAATAGATTGGCGTTAACTCGACCCGACAATATATAATAGATAAGTAAGAGTCTGCTTATTAATGCAGGACATCTCAACCATGTTCTCATGGTGATAAAATATCTAAGATGGAGGAAGAGAGTATATAAGTCGCATGCGTGTAGATGGCCGAACTTAGCTTTTAACTAAAATAGTGGGATCCAAAATTGTATGCATCCATTTTTTTACATAACTAGGAGGTAAAAAATATAAAACAAAAAAATGCGAAATATAAAAAGAAAATAAGTATTTGTTATTAGAAACAGAAACTATAATTTCAAAGGGAAAGAACGTGAAATTACAGAGGTCGAAAGTAATGACACGCTATTTATAACCTCTTAAAGCAAAGCCGTGATCCACTAAACGTATTATGTATTTGTACAGATGTCTGATAATATTCCAAAGGACGTATCTCAGCAAATAAGGAGTAATATCTGACTATACAGCGAGACAAATTTGGAGTAGTTTACTTTTTATCATATCTACCATTTGATAGTATTTTCATCGAAGCTATATATTTTAAAATTAACACTTTTGTATGATATATTTTCAGAAAAGCCGATTTATAAAAGTACTAACATTTTAACTCGAATTTTTTCGACACATAAATAAGATTCGTGATTAAAAATCGTCAAATCACTTGATTTGAATAGCAACTTCAAGCATTTAGGAAGGGGAAAAATACAATGATAATGGTTTTCTCCAAAGAAAAGATGAGTTGTCTTTTACATTGAGTTTTTTTTTAATTAGAAGGTTACGATTTTAAAATCTATTTTATTAATTATAAGTTTTATAGAAAGAAAATTTATAAATTTGGAATTAAAAAGAATTTTCCTCTTGATTATGGCTAATTACTTCCTTGTACGCGTAGTATAAAGTATAGTAATCGTCGAAATACACTGATGGACAAAAAAATCCCAACACCAAGAAAAAATTATTGCACAGTAATGAAATTTTAAGTATACATTTGTTTAGGTAACATATTTAATTGATTAAAGTTTCAAGATCACAGGTAGAGCCATTTCAAATGTGAAATGTTGGTACATTAGTAACCGGTGTAACCACCAGAATTTTGAATGCAAGCATGCAAACGTGCTTGCATTGTGTCGTACGGGTGTCGGATATCAGTTTGTGGGATGGAGTTCCATGCCTGTTGCACTTGGGCGGTCAATGCAGGGACGGTTAATTCTGGTTGTGGATGACGCTGGAGTTGTCGTCCAATGATGTCCCATACGTGCTCTATTGGAGAAAGATCTGGTGATCTAGCAGGCCAAGGCAACATGTCGACACTCTGTAGAGCATGTTGGGTTACAACAGCGGTATGAGGGCGAGCGTTATCCTGTTGGAAAACAACCCCTTGAATGCTGTTCATGAATGGCAGCACAACAGGTTGTATCACGAGACTGACGTACAAATTTGAAGTCAGGGTGCGTGGGATAACCACGAGAGGGCTCCTGCTGTTATACGAAATTGCTCCCAAAACCAAAACTCCAGGAGTAGGCCCTGTGTGTCTAGGCCGCAGACAGGTCACTAGCAGGCGTTCACCTAGCCTCCTTCTAACCAACAAACGGCTATCACTGCGACCAAGGCAGAACCGGCTTTCATCAGAAAACACAACAGATCTCCACTCCGTCCTCCAATGAGCTCTAGCTTGTGTCCACTCACGTTGCAAACGGCAGTGGTTTGGAGTCAGTGGAATGCACTGTACAGGGCGTCTGGCTCGGAGCTGTCCTTGAAGTAACCGTTTTGTAACAGTTCATTGTGTCACTGTGGTACCAACTGCAGCTCGAATTTCAGCTGCAGACGCAGTACGATTAGCCACAGCCATACGCCGAATACGACGGTCTTCCCTCTCAGTAGTACCACGTGTCCGCCCGGAACCTGGTCTTCTTGAGGCAGTACCTTCCCTTGACCACTGCCGCTAATACTCATGAACAGTGGATACATTCCTGCCAAGTCTTTCAGCAATATCGCGGAAAGAAAACCCACCTTCTCGTAGCCCTACAACACGACCTCGTTCAAACTCAGTGAGCTGTTGATAATGACTTCTTCGTCTTCTCAGAGGCACCCTTGACTAACATTAACCCACTACGTCAAATCTCAACTGTAAATAACGATCACAAACCTTACAGCGCTTATTTAAAGCAAACCTCATTTGCATGTTCATAGTGTCGCTACTAGCGCCACACTTACGCGCGTAGCTCGAAATTTGAATCGACGTCATCTTTCAGATGTATAAACACGCCTACCAAATTTCGTTTATATAGCACAGCTCCTTCCTAGTGTTGGGATTTTTTTTTCCATCAGTGTATTTGCACTTGAGATTTTGACCATTCTCCCCATTTTAAACCTCTCTGTGTTCGAAATACTTATTTATGGAAAAGGTCCATCTGTCTGTGACAAAGATAACTCAAAAACTCTTTGAACTATACGGATGATATTTGTAGGGTCTTTAATCCAAATTTGGAGATTTCTGTCAAGTTTTAAGCAAATTCCGTTCTGAGGAAGTCAGTCTGATCGGCTGTTCGAATACAAGTTAAAAAAATAATTGCAAAACTAGATGAGAACCAGATGAATGAAATTGGATACATAGATGCAACGTCAGTTGCATTTATGCAGTTGTCTCAGTCTCTCATCTATCTCAGTTGTAGTGTAGTTATCAATCAGATTTAGAACCAAGTCCAATAAGGAATCGGCCGTCTGTGGGTTTCTGTATTTAGACACTTTGTAAACAAGGTAACTCAAAATATCAATATCTTAAACATATTAAATATAGTATGTGATTTTGTGTCAAATGTTTATTCTATATGGTTAAAAAAACTCGCTAAAAATAAATTTGATTTCCAAATATTATTAGCCAAATGACAATAATTAATCGTCAAATCAATTAATTAATAATTAATCATCAAGGATCACACTATGGTTTCAGAGAAAATGCTAAATTCACGCCAAAGCTTAATGTTTCGTAAGTATTGAACTTGAAGCCATCCAACTCTTGTTACAAAGAATTAGCAAGACAGTTTTCTTTTCTTTTTTTTTTTGGAGGGGGGGGATCTCGCTGGTTTTATTAAAAAAAATAATATTGAATTTTTGTGCGTGCGTGCATTTATAAATTGCATAAAGTTTTGCAAAATTCACTATCTCTCAGACATGATAATTTTGTCACCATAATCACATTTGTCTGATTCTAATCGATTTCTTAAGACAGGTTTTAATCCGATATTTACTGAACATTCATGGTTACTTAGTATCAGTTAGGCCGAACATAAAAGAAATTCTCTCATTCTTTTTCTTCCTACAGAAAAGAGTTAGATGAATACAGTTCTGTCTTGTGTCAGTTCCGCATCGGTTTCTATCATCTCAGTACAATACTTCTGCAGGGCCCTCCACTCTCCTCCTCTCGTCCTAACGATCAATATACAGCTGTCATAAAACTCTGTGCTCATAGGGTGATACAGAAGTGCACATGGCCGAACGCGTGAGTTAGTGTTTGTTCGCAGTCACGTGCTCCCGCTACGCAAAGGCATGATGAATCTTTCATAACCAGAAAGAAACACAAAAAGTTTGTGGAATTCCCCTCGTGAACAGATGTTTTTAAAATATAAGGAAAGAAACAGTTGTTGAAATCATAATTTTACTGATTATGGAATAAAGAATGCAGTACACTTTTTATATGAGCATACTAATGAATAATTGAAATATTATGCTCCATCTAATTAAATCAACACATTCTAGCAAATTTACAAAGTAACTTTGTATTAAAAAATTTCACAACATTATCGCTATTTTATGGAGCTTTGAAAACGTGCGGATATTTTAATTACAAAAGAAACGATTTGACAGTAATGTTTAAAAATGAATTAATTCATGTTTATTTCTTATGATTTCTTAACGTGTTGGTTTAGTTTACAGAATCTTAATGAAATGTAAATTATTTTAAAGGTTTTTTCCCCCGGTGGCAGGAATTGAATTTGTCGGGTGGTAAGGTCTTGGCTTTTTAACTGGAGGATTTCAAGTTCAAGATTCGATCGAAGAACCATCGTATAAAGGGGACTAGTGCGAGTTATATCCATCGGGGCCAAATGTCCCACTGCTGGTGTGGTGTGGAAATTTGGGGAGTTGGGCACTAGAACAGGTGTCTTCTGTCATCTGACGGTGATTCGAAATTACGAGGTCCTTGCCAAAATAGCCCTAGTATTGCTTTAAAACTAAATTGCTAGTCAAGCAATGAAAACTCCCCCTTTAATAGCGAAAAGTGAGAAATTGGAAAGCTATTCATTAGTGTTGGGTCAAACGATGTGCCTAAAAGTATAATTAAAAATAATATTATTTTAAACAAATTTGCTATTAAAGTGGCATTAAATAAAGTTTTACTTTTTCTAATTTGTGACCATTTCACCGTCAAGTGGGATATAAATACTTATTATAATACTATAAATACTTATAATAATGTTAAATTTTAAAATTAATATTTTTGGAAGTTATCGCAGAAAAACTTAAAAAACTTAATATTTAATTAATTCAAGTTTCAGAAAAAATCCGTCTAGATATACTTTTTCATCCTCCAAAGTAAATATTACATTCCAAGTGTGGTATCTCTAGATCATATGGTTTGGTGTGTAGACCATTAATACTCACGCGCGCGAGCATACACACATTTATTCATATACGCTAACACATATTTATTTGATTATCAGCCTTCAAGTAATTCCGGACATTGATTGGCCTGAAATTGATATACGGACGATGGACAGAAAGATCTAAAAGAACACGTTTTCATAATAATATTCTTTTATTTTTATGAATCAGTCAGTTTTAGTAATTATTTCGAAGATTGATTGATGAAACAACTTTTACTTAAAATATTAGTAAAAATATTTTATAAAATCTGACCCACAGAGCGAAGTATGAAAAAATCTAAGACTCATTATTCATCAATACATTGTTTGATCCAATCTACATAAAATGTAATTATTTATTAGACCAAGTTAACAGTACTAACCAATATGTATGCCTACTACTGATGACTTACAAATTAGCCATTTGGCCAATTTGAATGTGTATTCAGTACAAATTCAATCAGGTTTACCGTAAACAAAAAGTTGATTTATTGTATTAATGATATAGATATTGCAAACGACCATAGAAACCTTTGCCTTGCGTTTATTTTTTTAGAACACATAACATTTTATATTTATTTAATTTCATCCATTCACGTGCTGAAAGTTACATTTTTTTCCGATTTAATTTGCAGTTATAATTGATTTATTTTTTTAATATGAACTTCTGTCTATATGATGGCAACACTTTACTTAAAGCTATTTTTTCCCATTGCTTGTTTATCATTTTTTGTTTGTTGTAAAATTTTATTATTTTGTCCGAAATATATTGTTAAAAAATATGGTTAAAATATTTCTTTAAAAATTCTTTAAAAATAGAAGCTTAAGTTATATGTTAAAACACTGATACCATAAGAAAGCTAATTTTTTTATACTTTAATTTGATATAATAATGATCTTTGTGTAATAATGTGTTTGGAAGTTAGAGTGGGAAAACGAATAATTTTCACTTAATTTTTAATTAATTCAATCAGTTAATTAACTCAAATTCTAATAAAAAAATTCGATAAAAAGGCTCGGAGGAGCATATTCAAGACTTCCAAGGTATACATGTACCAAATTTGATAGCTGTATGTCCAACGGTCCAGCCAGTAGAGTGCCAACACACACACATTGATCTTTATTATAAGTATAGATGTAAACTTCACTACCTTTCCTCTTTCCTCTCACCCTATTTAGCCGAATTAAAACCATCCTAATGCATGCGCAAAAGCTTGGTGGAATTTAGAATCCGTTGGCAAACAATATATCAGTTCCAAAATATATATACAGAGGTAGACTGTGAGCAAATCTTGAACTATACGGATATTATAAATTGCATATATCACCAGTGATAAGATATGTAAATACTTTCTGATATCTAATTTTGTAGTTATGCTCCAAGAGGTACATTAAAGAATAAATATTATTATTTGTGAAATTAGAGTACATAACTTTCAGAAATATTCTGACATATATGATTTTATATCTTTTACAACAATAGCTTTTTATGTACAATAGTATATCCTCATTGAATGTTTTGCATCAAATTATTGATTATTTTGAAAGGATGCAGATTTTTGAAATTGTAAAGTAAACAAGGATCAAATTAGTTTTTTTCCTAGTTAATTCGGAATAACGAATGCCTATGATAAAAAATGGCATTAGAAGTTTATGAAAGACCATTTCTACATGGCTACCTTATTGGCAAACTATAAAAGTTGTAATAAGGAAGGAGTTTATAAATTCTTTGATAAGTATGATGCAATATTAGTCTAACACAGTTTTTTTCTTAAGGTGTGTACAGTATTGATAAAATGGGTCTCTTAACGCTCCATAAACCATCAAAATTAGTGAGAGAAGAAATATTTGCACAAAAAGACAAAAGCATTTTATATCATGTCTGAACCTAAATATTTCAGTTTATTCCCTTTTTCCTAGTTTCTTATTTGCTTGGGCTTAAATAACGCGTTTTATAACCTACTAGCCGCCTTTGGCGACCAGCTGGTTCGCCATGAGTAAAGCGTTCTAAAATTTTCAATTAAATCACATATTCATTAGCCTTGAAGTAATTCCGGGCATTGATTGACCTGAAATTAATATTTTCTTTAAGATGATGGACGGAAAGTTCTAAAAGTACACCTTTTCCTAATAAAATTCTTTAATTTTATAATCAGTCAGTTTTAACCATCGGTTATGCTTCCGAAATATTTAAAAAAAATTCAATGATGTTGCCAAAATATTAAATATGTTTTTTTAAAGAAAGCGAGAAAGGGAAAAAATGTATTGAATTAATGATACAGATATTGCAAACGATTACATAAATATGCCATTAAGTCGGGATTTCAATGCATATCCTGTCTAAATTCAATCAGGTTTACCCTAAATAAAAAAGATTTATTGAGTTAATGAAATAAATATTGCAAACGATTTCTTAGAATCATTTGCTTTGCATTTATTTTTTGAAGAAAATATCACATTTTATATTTATTTTATTTTATCCAGTCACGTGTTAAAAGTATCATTTCTTTAGACTTGATTTACAATGATTGTTTTTTTTTTTATTATTTCAACTTCCGTCATTGTTTTCTTTTATTTATTCAGTCACGTGCTCAAAAAAAAAACATGGTCAAAATATTTCTTTAAAAATTCGTTAAAAATAGAGGCTTAAGTTATACATTAAAACACTGATACCATTAGAAAGCTAATTTTTTTATCTTTAAATTGATGTAAAAATCCTGTTTGTGCAATAATATTTTCGGAAGTTATAGCGGAAAATCGTTGAAATTTCGCTTAAATTTTAATTAATTCAAATTCTAATTAAAAATTCGAAAAAAGGGCTCCGAGGTGCACATTCCGGACCTCCAATTTATACATGTACCAAATTTGGTAGTTGTAGGTCCAACGGTCTGGCCTGTAGAGCGCCAACACACACACACGCACACACACACACACACACACGCACACACACACACACATTAAGCTTTATTATAAGTATAGATAAGGCATATCGCCATAAAAGTAAGTACTTTTTCATTTGTAATAATTTTTATTTTCATTTAAAAAAAATATTTATTTGAACTTACAAGAAACAAGAAAGTTTTTTACTTAGATTTTAATGATAAAAAAACTGTTTCTTTTTTCTTCGTAAACTTTTTTATCGTTTTATTTTAAATATTAAAATCCTACGGGGTATGATTTTAGTAACTTTCTCACCCTTTTACTCATTAAAATAATCGGTTGTGGTTGAAAAATGCTCAAATTTGAGTGTTTGAAAAACGAGATACCGTTGTATGACAACTGCTTAAAAACTGCGACAGTCGTCCTTTATGACGACGTATAATTACGAAACAGAAAATGAATCTAAAGTAGGCTTTGCTCAAATTTCAAAGACTTTTTTATGATCAAAGTTTTTCAGTGTGTCATAGGAAATTTGATTTAAGGAATTTAATTATGTTTTAATCACGTACATCGTACAGTCAAACAAGGAGATGCGGCCTTTGCTTCAATAAATCTGCTCAATCAAATGATTCATATTTAGTCAAATGATTGTGATTTTATCAACCAAATGATTGATGATTCATTACTGAAAACCGTGCATTTGAAAAGGAGTAAAATAAAATAAATATTTATATTTATTTATATTTACATTTTTATATTATTTATTTCAGTTCTACGTCCAAATGAAGAGATATTTTAAGATGGAGTGTTTTAAAAATGCCTATCGAATTTCCTTCAAAGTCAAATCGATGAATTCTTTGGGGCTGTGGTGACCTGGTGGTAAAGTCCCAGTCTCGGAACCGGTGAGTTTCAGGTTCGTGCCCGATTCCATCGAAGAACCAACGTGTAAGCGGCTCTGGTCTGAATCTAAATCTGGGCAACTCTAAATCTGACCGGACCAAACGTCTTCCTGCTGATGTGGTACGGAGAAGGGGGTGCCAACCCATATGTCGTCTTTGTCATCTAACTGT
This sequence comes from Argiope trifasciata, assembly GCA_026543055.1. Lineage (NCBI taxonomy): Eukaryota > Metazoa > Arthropoda > Arachnida > Araneae > Araneidae > Argiope > Argiope trifasciata. Next base: position 8,668,977 of record JAPMOQ010015927.1, on the reverse strand, counting down.
GATTCGAAATTATGAGGTCATTCAGAAATAGCCCTAGAGTTGTTTTAAAACGGTACCTTAATATAATTAAACTAAACTAAACTCAGAATTCCTTCTACAAATTTTTAGCATGATGCCCTTGACACTATTTAATCACTTGAAAAGGTCCAACCTTGCAGAATCTGTTTCAAATACCATGGTTTAGCATATCAAATTAATTTTCTGTAAGTTAAAACCCATGGAAGTGATTGGAAAGGAAAGAATATTTTCTAAGTAATACTTTATAAGTACACATTCCCGCAGTATGAATCCCTCATTCAACTTATTAAGTACGAACGAATCAATTCCAATGCTTCTAAATCCAGTGTTCATTTGCACTAGATACACAATGGATCTTCAAATTAATTATTTTTTATGATATTTTTAGATTCGAATGAAGATAATCTATGAGCTTATCTTAGAAGAAACTACACGATTTTTAGTTGAGTTTATATAGATCATAGTCTCGAAGCTACACGTTAGCTATATTTCACATCCTAATTTTGAACAATTGGCAGATAACGAAAATGGCAATTATTACATCAGGTCTAATGCGTGATGAATCTTCTCTGGAATTGGATCTCAATCAGAACCTTACTCAGGTTAGCTTCTGGAGTAACTATAACAACTTTCGATAGTTTTAATGCATATAAGTTTTTAAAATCCTCCAAAACGAATAAATAAACAATCTGAACTTTTATTGCATGAAATATTATCAAATGTTTTGCTAATAGTGTTTATTATCATTACTTAAAATTTAAAAAATAATTATTGAAATATTACTAAATATTTTGCTTTTATTAAGTTTGTTAAGAATTTAAAAACTTAAAATGAGAAAACATCATTTTAAACTCATTTCATGTATCATCATCATAAACATATATTTTTTAAAACATCATTTTAAGAAGTTATAAAACGAGTTATATTTTTTATTGGACATATTATGCAACTGTTAAGCTTTTGAATGAATTGAGGGCCTTAAAAAGTTATTTATTCGTAATCGGTAATGATATAATTTGCAGATATGTTTAGACAATAAAACAATTCTGATTCCTTTTCAAAAGTTTTAATATTCAACCAAGCAAAATTAATTCAAATTGCTTGGGAAATTTAATATTATGCTAAAAGGAGAGTCAGGAGACCATAGAAAAACAAAAAACATTACTGACGTATTCGATTTAGAAACCGATCCAATTAACCAAGTAGAGTCCTTTTTCAAACCCACGCCTTTTTCTGGATTGCTATGGGATGGGGGTGAGAAAAGAAAGAATGGCAGTTCGAGCTTTTGTCAAATCGAAATTTAGGGACTTGTATGATGTGAGAAAAACGACATTCCTTTGGAAACAAATTTATTTCTTCTAACTCCAATTTTACAGATGTTTACAGTTCGAAAGCCTCATAAAATCGCGTATTTTGGACTGGGAAATATTTACTGTGTAGGAAAAGGAATGATTTTATGTTGTTGCTTCGGTTTCAATGAATCTAAATATAGGCATCAGAATTTCGGAACTGTAATGTTATATTTGCACTTTAAGGAAAAAACAGCCTCCCAAAAAATATCAAAGCTAGATATATTTTCCAAGAGTCAAACACCTGCACAGTAAAAAAAAAAAAATGTTACCGATGCATTTAAAACATATGTGTAATTCTTCAAAAATGGGCAGTGTTCGGATAATGAAGATGTTTTATCACCATTTTTTAAACATTTAACCCTGCTGCTATTTTTGGATCCATAGGACATAAAATAAAATGTATACTTTGGTAAAAATATATAGTACCGAGATATTTTCTTGAAAATTCTTGACATCTTTGGTAAGTTATATAAATATGTACTTTTAGAGGCATTTAAGTTTATTCACATTTAGAAGAAATATTTTTCAATTTATACCTAAGTTCGGGTCAATGTGATCTAATGGGGGGGAAGCATTTATTTTTACTCATATTTGCTCTCTTTCATTTGGCACAATTAAAAAGAAGAATAACAATAGTTTCTCTAATTTGTCCCTTTTCAAAACCTGTTTCATTGAAACTTGTGTTTGGTCACATGACAAAAGAGGGCTTGAAAGATCCAAAAGTTGCTGCAATTGTCAGGGAGCCAATATCTTTTCTGTTATTGCAACGTTTTTTTTTCCGCTTCTGTATTTCCCTTTCTGATACATTGAAAAAGAGTTGTGCCTGCGAATGTAAGAGAAAAAGTGGCGAATCATTAAAATTTGAGTCCCCCTGATATAGTTAAACAGAAGCCTTTGGAGTATAAAAATTATACAAGTGATGAAATTGAGAGTGAAAGTTCTGACAACGATTTTGATACCGTTATTCAACAAATGAACTATAAAGGGAGTATTCAGTCCAAGAATCGTGAAATAAAGAAGAAGTTGCCACATCCATCTTAATTAACAGCTGCCAATATTATAAAATTTATTCCAAGGGTCATAAGATATGCAACGGCAAGTATATCAGACATAAAATGTGCATTTGCGATCGTATTCAATTCTGCAATTGAAAACGAAATCATAAAAATGATTAATTTGGAAGACAAAGGGTTTATGGAAAAAGTGGAAAAATATCGAATATAAAACTCTTCAAACATATATTGGATTTTTATTGTTAGCAGGTGTTTATCTATATCTATACTTATAATAAAGCTCAATGTGTGTGTGTGTGTGTGTGTGTGTTGGCGCTCTACAGGCCAGACCGTTGGACCTACAGCTACCAAATTTGGTACATGTATACCTTGGATGTCGGGAATGTGCACCTCGGAGCCCTTTTTTTGAATTTTTAATTAGAATTTGAATTAATTAAAATTTAAGTGAAATTGCGACATTTTTCCGCTATAACTTCCGAAATTATTATCGGACAAACATGATTTTAACATCAATTTAAAGATTAAAAAATTAGCTTTCTAAGGGTATCAGTGTTTTAATGTATGACTCAAGCTTCTATTTTTAACGAATTTTTAAAGAAATATTTTAACCGTTTTTTTTAGCACGTGACTGGATAAAATAAAACAATGCCGGAAGTTCAAATAAAAAAAACAACTATCATCGCAAATCAAATCTAAAGAAATACAACTTTCAGCACGTAACTGGATAAAATAACATAAATATAAAATGTGATATCTTCTAAAAAAATAAATACAAGGCAAAGGATTCTAAGAAATCATTTGCAATATTTATAATTCCATAAATTCCATAATTCCATTAATTCCATAAATTATCTTTATTTACAGTAAACCTGATTGAATTTAGACAGGATATGCATTGAAATCCCGACTTAATGGCATATTTCTATAATCGTTTGCAATATCTGTATCATTAATTCAATAATTTTTTCCCTTTTTCGCTTTCTTTAAATAACATTTTGGCAATAAAACCGAAAAAAACATTTTTAATATTTTGGAAGCATAATTGATAAATTATTAGAGCATTAAACTTAAAAAGTTTTTCCGAATAAAGTTACCGACTCTTTAACTACTAATAACTGAATCCTTTAACTTTAACTATTTCTTAAATTTTGGCTAATGAATATGTGATTTAATTGGAAATTTTAGAACGCATTACTCATGGCGAACCAGCTGGTCGCCAAAGGCGGCTAGTAAACAATATGGAGAATGAATAAAAATCTTATGGGTTAAAGAAATAGGCAGAAATAGGTTTAAAGCGACAATGACCCTAGAAACTTACCTAGAATGACGCAACGTACCATATCGAGAGTTATTCATTTTGATAAGAAATTCACTCGTCATGAAAGAAGAAATTTAGATTAATTGACTGCAGCAATAGATATCTGGGAAAAAATGGAAATTCTACCAAAATTATATTAAAAGAATGATAATATTATTATAGATGAACAATTAGTAGGATTTCGTGATCGATTTCATTTCAAACAGTATATACTAAGTAAGTCATCTAAATATGGGATCAAAATATGGATTTTATTTTACAGTAAAACTTCGTATGTACTGAAAACACAAATTTACATTGGAAAAAAAACAAGGAGTTTACTGATGTAAGACAGAAAAAAATCAGGGAATGCGAGTAATGTGTGATCTTACTTATGGTTATTCGGGGCATAATATTACGTGCAATAATTTTTTATATCTGACAACTTAGGGCAACTTCTAAAACGGAAAATGATTATGCTTGGCACCATTAAAAAAATAAATCAGAACTTCCAGAAAAAAGGGCAAACAAAGAAGTTCACAGCTCATTATTTTATTTTTCAGAAGACGCGAAATTGTAAACTATTAGGTTGTTCGGAAAGTAATTTCGTTTTTTCCTGACAAAGGATTTAATTGCATTTTTCACACCCAATTTCATACTTAAACCGCAAAATCATTTTATGTTTTAAGAGCTGATATAGCAAGGCTTGAGTGTGAAAAAGTGCAGCTGATTCTTCGCAGTAGTTTTTGGATGGTGCCCTTTTAAATATGGAGAGCAATAAACAGCATTTTCGTCATTTTTTTCTTTTTTGCTTTAAAAGGAAAAAATGCTGTTCAAGCCAGAAATAAATTAGCCAATATGTGTGGAGAAGATGTGTTAACAGTACATCAGTACCAGAACTGATTTGCAAAATTTTTCCTTCAAATGAGGAGGCCAAAAACCACCTCGATCAGTTTTTTTTTTACAGCAAAAACCAAAACTTTTATGAGCGTGTAATCATGTTACTACCAAAAATATGGCAAAAGGTATTAGACCAGAATGGCAATTTTATAATTTAATAAATAATTTATTCATTAAACGAAAATTTCTTTTCATTTTGACAAAAAAATACGAAATGACTTTCCGAACAACCCAATACATCCTCAAAAAGAATGTTATTCTTATGGGAACTTTGCATCATAACAAAAAAATTAGCAACAAATCTGCTAAAAAACATTAATGATCTTGGATTATAATTCAACTGAAGGAGTTGTAGATAGTCTTGATCAACATTTAAACTTATACACTTGTCAAAGAAAAACAAATATCTGGCCCATGATAGTATTCCATATTTCTGTCTACAATGCATTGGACTTCAATACGTTAGGGATGGAACGAATACAAATTGTCTAAACGAGGGCTATTTTTGGAAGAATTGGGAAAATCACTCATTTTTCAGCATACTGAAGTAAATCCACATGTACCAAGATGCGCGGACTCAATAAAAGTAGTGAAATGAATACGGAGAAAAAGAGAAAATGTGCCATCAGGATCTACTGAGAATACTTCATTGTGTGTCAAACGCACAAGATGCAAGCTTTGTACGTCATGCAATGACAGAGAAACTAATATGTTATGCAGAACTTGTAAGAACCACATTTGCTAAACTCATGTAAAATATTATTGTTCAAATTGCAAATAAAAGTAAGCTTCAATTTCTAATGTTTTTATGTTATTTTTACAGATGCTTTATATTATTGTGAGTTTCAATTTCGAATAGTTTTGGTTATTTTTATAGTTGCATTATATTATTAGATCTATTTTTAAACTTATATTACTATTGTTTAAACTATTTCTTAAATGGTACATGCTAATTACTGCAAGAAAGATTAGTTTTCTGAGTCGAGTCATATTGACCCGAATCCTACATACACGAAGTAAATAAGAACGTAACAGCAGAGTTAAATGTTTAGGAAAACTAGGGAATGTATATTTTTTAATGTAGGAAAAGAATAAAGCTTTCATAATTTTTTTTCAAGCACATATTGTTGCTCATATCAGTGGGATACCGTTGTAGTAATTCCTAAAATAATTTGTGATTTGAATAATGTAATTCTTAATGTGTGAAAACATTATACATATTTTTTTAAGAGAACAATACTTCAGAATCTCAGAAATGAAAATGGTTCATTGCTCTAATGTATCCACAGAATTGTACAACATTTTCTTTCTGAATCGAAAATTCTTTAAAAGAAAAAGAATTTTATTGAAAAATTGAAGAAAGAAAGTAGTTTTTTCTTCTTGTAAGTAAAGCAGAGAACCAGCGGGAATGCTCTCCTCAAAACTTTTGCACATACTTTGAAATAAAGGGAGTATAAGCGTAAAAATGTACACCCTGGGTAAAGTCGCGATTAAAAGCTGACACTGGAGAACCATAATTATGAAATATTGATTTGTTGAATAGAATTTAACACTTTTACTGAATTTATGGTGGGATGCTTCGCGATAAATCTTGGGTGTTTAACAACTGTTACAGAAAAATCGAATTTATGTTTTAAACGTGTTTTTTTAAGTCAATTGAAATGAAAATTTTATACAAAAGTACAGTAGTATTAGCAAAAATCACGTACTTAATTTCAAGTATTTAAGCCATTGGAATTTTGAGCTATCATATTTATATGATTATGATAGTACAGTTAAATAAAAAGTTGAAATTTTAACCAATCTAGTTCTAAATTTGATAGGTATCTACACTTTATACTATAAATATGTGTGGCAAATTTTATCCATATTGCTCTCTTCATTTTGTGACAATCATCTTAACTTATATTCAGACAACTATACAAAAACATTTCTCCTGAATGGAATAAAAATTCTCATACAAATTTGTAAATTTGTTGTAAAGATCTTATACCAAATTTCATTCTTCTAGTTTTAATTTTAAATTAGGAAATTTTTACAGCAGAATATTTTTTACGAAATGTATGTATTAAAATAAAAATTTATGTACGGAATGAATTTTATTTAAAAAGTTCTCCTTGTGAAATTTGATGAAATGCAGTTTGATAAGTTTCATTCTGAAAAAATATAAAGATATGTTTTCATTTCTTTGAAGGAAGCAGTTTTAAAAGATTTCTTAAAATTTTATTTGAAATTATATTTAAAAAAAATGTGCAAATAAGACTCTTTGATATCATCATCAAAACTAACTTAATTTTTTTATGAATAATACCTAATTTCTTGTTAAAACATTGTATAATTTTTAAATAATAAAGATAGAAAGAAAGCGTATTCTTGATAATTTGTTCTTTTAAATAATCTGAAAAAAATATAGAGTTATATCTAATTATATAGACTATGATTATACAAAATATTTTTTTTTATTTAAAACTATACTTGTGTGCCTTTTATTTTTATCCTTGTCTCAGAAGTTTACTATCCTCAGAAACCTCAATAAAAAGAGACAGTACTTAATGATTTATTTAACTTGATGTATAGCTCTGATTAAAAATGGAAAAGAAAAATATCAAAACAAGCTCATTGCCCTGATTTATCATTTGTAAGTGAACCTTTTCTGCCTATGAAAAGCAGTAAACCTTATTTGTAATATCTCATACGGTACTGTTACATTTTTATGTTTATTTATTTTATAACAGCAGAAGAAGTTATTTACTACTCAAAACAATTAAGGGATATTATGATGTAGGACATAAACTGTGGATTAGAAAATGTTTTTGTGACTAATTTATTATGTACAGAATGTTGTAAAGTATGAGGAAAAAGAAATGAACAAAGAGCAATGCATAATTACATTTTGTTAATGATATTTATCGTTAAAATAAAATAAAAATTTGGGTATAGCATATAAACAAACAATAAATGTGATTTTTTTTGTGTGTACGCTGAAATGAGTTTTAATAAGGGTTATGGTTTCCCTGGACCGAAAGCAATGTCACACACCTATGAGGCATCGATTCAAAGAAGTTATCAATGAGGGAATAGGGTGTTCTTTTCCACTCCTGTAGAAGAAAGTTTTCCAGCTGTTGCATTATTTTTGGAGATGATGAACGACTCGTAATCCTTTTCCCTAGAATGTCCCAAATGTGTTTCTTCTGATGTGTTCATATTTGGGAATGTACTGACTAATCCTTTCGAAGAATTCCTTCGTAGCAAAGAAAATTACCCACCAGCTGAGCATGATGTGGCCTGGCTTTATCATCCACGTGAATGAATTCAATTCCTCCTTGATTGCGACTATAACAGATAACGACAACGTAAATGATTATAACAGATCTGAGGATCTCATCCCTATATCGATGAGCCGTTTGTACTCCATTTCTGATAATGTACAGATCTGTGCGACCCTTAATACGAATACCGGCCCAAACCATTATTCCACCTTCGCCTAATTGATTCAAAATGTGTCAGTGAAGAGTTCTTTGCCCCACTCGTCTCGTCTCCGAGATGTTTCTCTGTCCACCTTTTGCGGACACCATGGTGGGCCACTGTTAATGAAACGCAAAACATAGATCTGCGACCATACAAACTCACATTCCAGAATTGGTTTCGAAGAGATTGAGTCGAAACTCTAGTACAAGTTACTCGTTGAAGATGCTGTTGCAATAAAGTGGCATTCATAGTGCAGTTTCTTCTGGCTGTTAATATTACTTATCGATCTTTATTCTGTGTTGCTGCAAGCGTACAAACTTGTCCTGATCTTTGATTAACACTTCCAGTTTTTAAAAACCGATTATACAGTCTGGATATCACACTTCTAGAAACTCTTCCTTGCGCTACCACGGATTATGTTTGGCCCTTCTCTAACCGACCGATAGCCCTCCAAGTCATGATTGGAGGATTCATCTAAGTCATGCTAAGTCTGACACTGAGACACAGCATTCACTGTTACAAAACATTTAATACGTATCATTTTTCAAAATCTCCTTGTCGCTGTTCATTCCTAATCTAAAATGCATAGTTTTCTGCGTTATGGTAAAAAAAAATCATTTCTAACTTTGTAAATATTATAAAATTTCCTTTTGAACATCTTCTTTTTCAAGTTTGTTAAATAAGTTGTCCTTTATATAATTGCTTTATATTGAACTCGCAATATCGGTCGATAAATTGATAAGTTGGGGACTATGCCAAAGTTTTATTTTGTGATATGTTTAAAAATGGTGGATGAAGAAAGTATATGATTCTGGATTATGTATCAAAATGTCATGTACTTTCAAATAAATAAAACGAACTCTGAAAAATAGCAAAAATTGCCCAAATTCTGATATGCTTGTTTCCTGAAAAGAATAAAGAGAGGAATAGTTTTGAGACTTCATTTGAAAATTAGGGAGTGGGTGACAGGCGAACATCGATCACTTATCTATGGAAGATGGGCCTTCCAGTACAATAAGAAGGTAGAAAAAACACTCACCAAGCAAAAATGCTTCTTTAAACACTAGCTGAGAACGAACACAATAAAAAGAAGCATTTTTGCTTGGTGAGTGTTTTTTCTACCTTCTTATTTGATTTTATTCTTGTGATTGTTAGGTTTTCTGTGATTTTTATTGGTTTTCAGTTTAACTTATTTTATAAAGTCTATTTTAAAATATGTGATATATTAGATTTTAATTTAGTTTGTAGTCTCTATACATTCTTGTATTGACAAATTTGGTTTTATGGTTTCATGTTTTTTTGGTTGCTGTGACTTTGTTCAAATTTGATGTCTTTTCTTGTGTGATACTAATTTATCTCCAAAACCTCAATATTCTGGGATTTTCGGGTCACGAGGGGTCAATTTCTTGACGAAAGTCAGACTCTTCACAGAAAAAATCCCTGGTTTGAATCCCTGTCTGAGGGTGACCCTTGAGAAAGTCCTCAGACCGGATTCTTTATTAATTGTTTCAATCATACTAACATTTATATTTAGTCTTGTTCGAATCCGAAATAGTTTTTGGTTCAGTTTCCGTAATTAGTTTCGTTTTCTCTTATATTGCTAATTTATATGTTTCTTAAGTA
>JAPMOQ010015927.1:8600015-8654306 GCA_026543055.1 Argiope trifasciata | reverse complement strand
AGTAGGGGGTCTATTCAATACGGAAAAACATGGCAAGGGGTCTACGACACAAAAAAGTTTGGGAAACTCTGGTATAACTGTAGTCCTTTTTTACCGTCAGTTCTGCTGTATTTTGCGTAGCTTAGAGATACATTTGTACCCTTCTCTTATTATTACGGAAAGCCTTCCCTTCTGTTTATAATGATAAGAAATGCGATTTGTTAGAGAAACTATGTGCTCTTATTACGAAGGAATTAAAAATCTAAAAAAAGGAATAAAAAATGACTACATTAGATTTTTTTTTTCTAAGTTGAAACTAGCGACGCAAAACTACCATCCCGTGGGATGATTCTTTTCATAACCCCGTGCATGCGTCAACAAAGAGGACCATTGTCTTCAAAGCGATATGGCATCTTCATACCGCCTTTCATATTTTCTGGTGAAAGCGAAACACAGAACATGATTCATTTTTCACACTTACTTGTTATCTGCTAAAACACTTCTTGTAAGATTGAATTCATTAGCACTCCAAATATATTTAAACCATCTATTGACAATTCATACTTGAAAACCTCTAATGTTAACAGATATTGCTTTAGTGAAATATGAGTCTTAAAAACATTTGTTCCTTCTAATGCCTGCACGCACTTTATAATTTGCAGAACAAGATACATTGTTAGAAAAATCATATTTGCATTAGAGATAGGGTACGTAGTGAAAAATTGCTCCAAGAATTAAGTCCTTTCTAAACATCTTAGCCATCCCCTTGGAAGGTGCCTCGAATGCGGGGATGAAACGCTTCCTGTATGGTGGTTGGTTCTCGCCACCCTGGTGGATAAAGGAAATGAAGAAGGTCGGCTCCTCCCATCGAAACGGGACATACTTCCCAAGGAAAGGGTTGTACCATGGTCAATAATGGACTTTAGGACACATCCAAAATTCCCGCTAATGTTGCTATTGCGGTGGTTCGGTCATTCAGATTTTTCCAAGTGTCTTTTAGTGGGTTGGAGTAGACGGATTAAGATTAAGCACCTTAGTATATATATATATATATAACCAGCAATGAATATGTTCATTATAATACAGTCGTCCACAGAAAAATGAAACAGCTCTAACTTTGTTATTTATTAGCATTTATAAAATTGGAAAAGCTTAATATATTTAATGGAAAATATATTAAGTTTTAAATATTTTCCATTATAATGCTTTATATATTTTCCATATATTAATGGAAATTATATTAAGTCGATGGAAATAGCTTAAACGGACAGGTTTGGTGAGATAGACAAACTGATTAATCAAGTTAATAGTAGTTAATTAACTATTTCAAAATCCTTCCCCTACCGAATTGGAGATTTTTAAAAAATAATAATTAGATTCATCAGGTATTATCATGCATGTGTATCAAATTTCGTTTCGAAATTCGCAGTAGTTCTTAATACCCTAAGAAATCAGCATAATTTTACTTGCTGAAAACTATGCCCGCAAAGAGTTAACCAACCGGGAACCGTGTAAGTAAATCTCAGCTTGTTAATCGCAAGATAAGACTATTGGTGCTTTTACTACAGAAATTTTGGAGAAATAAACAGCAAGCATCAGATTTATCTTTAATAAGAGCAATATTTTTCAAAATATATAGATATTTTCTTTTCATTTAAATATTGAAGTATTTTTTTAAAAAAACCAATCATTTAGTTTTTTTAAACTCATAATACCCTAAGAAATCAGCATACACATAAATTTTTATTGAGAATTAAATACTTTAATTAGCTCCTATTTCTTCTCCCTGAAAAAGTTGCTGACTGGATGAGATGTTAATACTAATATCGTAAAGATATTTCGAGTCAATGAAACTACCAGTTTTTATTAAAAGGATAGATTTTTATTTTCAGGTGGAAACGATTGTTAATCGAACAGGAGATTTGTTAAGTTTAATACTTTTAGTAGTTGCAAGAATGACAGAAATTCTTTCTGCCAAGCAACGGCTAATGTAATCAAAACAAATAAATGCAAACGAATTAAGTCAAGCACTTTATCATGCTATAAAATCACGAACTAAGAGAATCGAAAACTCTGTTTTCTCATAAGCGCAATAGCAAAGAGAAAATTCTTTCATAACTGTGAGGGAATCATTTTACGGTATTTTAAAAATGTTCTCAACCTAATTAAATTTATTAAGATGTGCTCAGCATTAAGCATTTGATTCAAAGGGTTCTAATTAATTATTTTTATTTTAACATTAATTAATATATCGAATGGTAAGAAATTATACGTATTTACATGGATCTCTATTTCATTTACTTGCAAACAGTAACGGCCTGTAAAGAATAAAAATAGCCAATTTGTCTTGCAGTTAAACTTTATATCGTCTGCATGGAAAGAGAGCCTTTTTTAGTTAAAAAAAAGCAAAATTCAAATCATCTGATCTGAAAGTAAATTTAATATTAACCTGCTACGAGATTATAACTCGGCTATTAAAACTCGTGCCTCATAGAAAGAATATCAAAAAATTCAGGTAAATTTAATGTAAGGTCCCTCAAAAATAGGATGTTTCAAATCGACCACGGAGATTTTGCAATTTTCTTGGATATATTGAAAACTATTAGGGGTATGCGCACAATTTTTTTGGATTTCACCATTTTAGAGTGTCAGTTTTGTTCCTAGGCAAAAAATTTATTACGTTACATTTAACTTTTTCTTCGAACATCTCAAGGGTATGAAAATATCGCCCGATGGCCATCGAAGCTACAGGCGTTGTCCTCACCGAACTCTCTTTCGACAATATCTTTAATGGCCCTGCCATATTGGTGAAGTTCTTCAGGATCCATCTCGATCCTCCACATCAACTCTTCTATTCCACAGATGTTGTTAATGTGGCCAGAGCTGTCTTGGACACTTACGGATCAATTTGATCCCACTGCGCTATTTTCACTGGACAAGACAACTTTGCCTTCACATTCTTCTTAAAAAAATACATAACTGTATGAAAAATTATAGTTATTTTTAGAGAAACTAATTTTTTTTTGAGGAATATGTTATCATTTCAGAAATATCGCCAAAAAGTTCCTCAGACTCTACCATTGGAAGAACATTTTCCAAAATTTTATATCTCGAAATTATTACCAGAATTCCATAAAATTTCAAAGAGGTTAATATTTTATTCGACAAATCAATTCAGTAACAACAAAATGGAAAAATTTTATTAGTTAATTAACTCGATTAATTAATTTGTCTATCTCAATCAACTTGTCCTCTCGAATTCAAGTTTGTGAAGAGGCGGTAAGTAACAAAGTTACAGCGGTGCTAAATTTTTGTTGTTTACGACTACCATATATAATTTTAATAGGCTGTGCAACATATTTTTGCAAAACGACATATTAACCATCTGTATTTACACAATGTTTATTATAATTAATAATTTTTATTATAATTTAATAAAAAAATATCGAATAGGCAATAGATTTAAAAAATTTCAATGTAAAAGTTTTCAGAGCAGCTTCCCTCATGTTTTTCCCATACCAAATTCATCCTGATGTTTTTCTACTTTCCGCTTGTTGGATAAATCTAAGCATTTTTCTTACACACAGAAAGAAGAAATGTATTTTGAACACGCATTTCTATAACGAATATTTCCCCATCTTCGAATTCCAGTTAAATCCGAACGTTTTTACGAGTATGACAAATTATGTACTTTGAATTACCTTTCCGGGATAATCTTCAAATATTTTAATAAACAAATAACGACGCACAATGTTGAAGGAATGGGGGCGAGTCATAGTTGCAGTTATCTTAATGTGTTGACAACTTTCAAAAAGTTTCCAATGTTTTGGAGAAAATTAGGCATGCACTTTTAAGGTGTTTAAAAATGGTTTTCAAATTTAAGCACTTTTCATGCCAATACACACCCTGAAAGGTTCACTGTAGAAATAACTACAACCAAGTACCTTTAAAAAGCATGATTATTGTTTTACTATTTGCCGTATATACATAAGGGAAAAGTGAGTTATTACATATATATTTGAAGAAGAGGCCCAATGAGGTCTGCCATAAACACTAGTGAAACAAGCTGATAGTGTCTCATCACTACTTCATTGCATACTTCCTAATGAAGGTTATCGCTTTTCTATAACATAAAAATTAGTCGCCTTAAACAAGGCCATAAATGTCACAATTATACAAATTTTTACAAAGGCCGCGGTAGCCTGGTCGGTAGAGCGTCAGTCTCGTAACCGAAAAATCGAGGGTTCTGTCCTCGTCTTGGCCAAAGACCACCGTGTTGGCTAATGGCAGTTGGGGCACGTTAAATATGTCGAGACTGCAAAGCCCTCCAAGTTCCCATAACAAAATGATACCTCTGGGGGTACTGAATCAGGGGTGAGTCAGTCTCTGATTTGGATCTAAATTCCGACTTGCTGATGGATGAATGAGTGTATGAATGAATTCGACCACCCCCTAAAAACGGTTGTGTCGTGTGTGAGCTAGAAGTCGGACTTCTGGGTGCTCAGGGGTCTTTACCCTCAGAAGCTACTGCACCCCCTTTCCGTGAAAAACACGGAGACGACAACAACATACAAATTTTTATTTTCCAGGTTCCAAAACAGAAAGAAGTGAGTATACTCCAAACTTTTTTTGGTTGGCCAGTTGTATCTAAAATTTATAACAAAGCTACAATTTTGGAAACAAGATTTCATTTTTTGAAGTGTTTTCTTTCTTTTTTTCGGTTGTGGTGCTTGCATGCATGGTAATAAAAATATTGATGAATGATCAACACATTAACAAATCTGGTTCAAAATTTTGATATAAATCTATACTTTAGGCACTAAAGTTATGTAAAATATTTTACCGATGTTGCACTTAGTATTTTGAAGTTACCCCGTTCACTTGCACACTGACAAACAAATAAATAAAAAAATTCATAAAAACGGATTTTGACAACAATTTGGTTGAAATCTGTGGGTTTATAGTATGAAGAATTTAAACTCAAAGCATTTTTCAAGTTATAATGTTCACAAACAATATAAAATCAAAAATGTGTAATTCAGAAGTTTGACTTATGGAAATAGACAAATTCTCAAGTTCAAATTTCTTTGGCATTTATAATTTTTTCTTTTTGAATAGTTCATATATGAAAAAGTAAAATTATCAGTATTAATTTATTTTTGGTATCTTCTGGCAAGAGTGAATGACTTGAAAATAAATTTGGAGTATCGTGAACATTTTGCTTAATTTTAATTTTAGGAAGCCTTGAATCATTCAAATGCATATTTCCTGGCATATTATTAAATTCTGCAGTTTTGCAGCATAATTAAATGAATTTTTTTAACAATTCATTAAAGGAAAGTAACTAAATGACATTGAAATATTATTAACAAATGCTCTACAAACAAATATGTAAATAAAGAAAGGATATAAAATTACAGTTAAAAACATACCATAAATATATATTTTTTAATATCCACTTATGTAAACAAGAAAAAGGAGGTGAAATATAAAACTTAAAAATATAAATTTATTTTATAAATAGAATAAAGGTACTAAAATATTTTTAACTTCTTCAAACATTCTGGTTTAATAACTTCCAGTTTCAACTTATAAAAATGATTTTCCCCATAAGTAACTGAAACTTTCCATTTGAAGAGTAATTATAAATATAATTTAAATGCTTAGAGGTTAACTAGTGGATGAAACAAAAAAATTTAGAGATAAATTATTTTGAAGCTGCATGGGACTATTTTAGGTTTGGATATTTGAAATGATAGATGGATACTTTGAAGCTTTAACTTTATTTATCTGGAAGACACTCAGCTAGTTATGGAAGATCAGATGCCTGTCAGTAAATGGGAAGGAAAGATGACATTTTATTGTTAAAGAGCTAACATGCACAATATTCATGAACATGATAGATCCTTAGGAATGAACAAAAATTCTTATTACTGTCTTTTTCAATCCAATGATAGCATGCATGAAAATGCTTTTTTTTTTGTATTGCTGTATTAAGAGCTGTAAAAAAAAAATGTTTTGAGAGACAGTTATATTCAAGTAATGATAGATACAACAACGACTAGACCTTGTATGTTTATTCACATCAAACAGTAAATTGACATTTTATCTAGGATACATCAAAAACAAGTAAATTACAAAGCTCTAGCCTTAAAGCTCTTACAATGCTGCAGTAATATGAAAAGATTTTTTGCTAAGAACATTTTAAAGGAGTACAGTAAAAATGTATGAAAAGTCTGCTTGTTATATTTAAAATTATGATGCACAAAATTTTAAAATTTTGGCACAGCATTTTGAGAAGTTACAAATCAAGAAAGGCTAAATAGTCAGAAACTTAATTTCAAATGTAAGTTTAAATATCGCGTCTTAAACTAAAGCAGTTTTATATAATTTAAAGAGCAAGGCCTTTAGACAAAGCTAAGGGAAACAAAAGATAATAAATTCTATCAGCAAAAAATGTTTGCCACATTTTATTTAATTAATGAAAACTTCACTGGAAATAGAAGAAATGAAAATAGAAAGCTAATTAAGTACAAATAAAATAAAAATTTCTATATTGGTAGTATTTTGCTCACTATATCTACAAAGAAAGCATTGGTAACAGAAAAATAGTTCTGCCACCAACCTTACTGCCAATTCAAATCTATTGTATATTAAAATGCAATGAAAAATTTCCATCCTTTATGAAAAGTTTTGTCACAAAAATTGCTCATAAAATTTTTCCTGAAAATTACATATTAATATACTAATTAATCGTCAACATTTTGTACTGCATACTTTTATAATATATAGTATGTGCAAACATTCGAAGAAATGGTTAAAAAAAATTTCATCAGAAAAGATTTTTGTTCAACAAACATTTAAGAAATGAAAATTTAACAAATATCTTTATGATCCTTCTTAATGGCAGTCATCTTTAAATAATGTTAA
This sequence comes from Argiope trifasciata, assembly GCA_026543055.1. Classification (NCBI taxonomy): domain Eukaryota; kingdom Metazoa; phylum Arthropoda; class Arachnida; order Araneae; family Araneidae; genus Argiope; species Argiope trifasciata. The sequence goes on along the minus strand of JAPMOQ010015927.1, from coordinate 8,647,397 downwards.
TCAATAATACAAATGTTTATTAAAATTAAAATATTCTATTAAATGGAATGTTATTTGAATTGAAAACATTGATTACAATTTGTTATATGTAGATAAATACAAAGATACATTTGAAACATTATAGGTATGTAGAAAAAAAATTACTTTAAGATAGAAACTTTAGTGGCTGTAGCAAGGAAAGATGAAAATATCAATGCCCATTAATCAAAGAATTTTTTAAAAATTTAAACAGCATGAAGATAAATACAAATTTAATCAATTAAAAATCATATGATCGAATGAAAAATTACTGTCCAAGTTTTCAAAATTAAATTCTTATAATACACAGATGAGATTCCATGTACATTGATTTAAAAGAAATAAAAAAAAAATAAAATATTAAATTACATTCAAGATTTCTTTATAAACTCTGCATACAGTGACAGATTAGCATTATAACAGTTACTTAACTCTATAAAGCTATATTTGTTTACAGTATAAGTAATAAATATCGCAAGATTAATTTTCAAGAAATTTGTCTCCTTATCTTGCTTGTGCATATTAACTATTAAGTTACTATGCCCAAAAATTTTTAAAAAAAATTTCAAGCCAGTATTTAATAAACAATTTAAATAATCTCAAAGACAAAATTTAATCAAATACGGCACATATTTCTAATTTTCCACAAATACGTTTTAGTTTTCAGTTATTAAAAAAGCCTAATAATGACAATCTGTCACTATTCATGTATTTTCTAAAAGTACACTCTTTGTACATTTTAAAAATAAGGCACATTATGGCAATAATACACATACTGCCATGTAAAAAAATAGTTGACACTTCACAAAAAAGTTTTTAAAAAATACAAATATTTACATAATACAACCACAACATTCAAACAATATACGAAAAAAGAAAAAAATTATTTTGTCATCATTCATCAATACTTGTAATCAGGATTTGCAGGTGGTTGATAGACATAATTTGGACTGGCAGATTGATAGTATGGTGGTGGGTTTGGAATCTGACTAGGAGGCGGATGGACTACTTGATAAGAAGCTGAAGGAGCAGAAGGTGTATTTGGTGTTACAGGACCTAATACAAAACATTAGAAAACATGAGTAACTTGTTAATTAACTGAGTAACTTGTTAATTAAGAAAATTCACAAGTTACTCAGAAAACAAGATTATTAAAATATCTTCAATAACAAAACAAGGAAGAGATAAAAGCATAGATATTTTTTTGTAGTCCCTTATAACGAAATTTCTGAAACTAATACATCTAATAATTCAAGTCATATTAGAGAGGTTCTGCTACCTGTTAACTACATTCACAAGTTCTCAAGACCCCTTGCTTATTAAAATGAGAATTTGATTACAATTTTGATACAGGCAAACTGATTTAATTGTGGTCAGCAAAGAACAAAATGCAGGCTCCAAGATTTTCTTAAAAGATAAATTCAAGGTAACTGTTACTAACAATGTTAAAGAATCCATCACTGGTAAGATGTCTTAATATAAATATTACAAGAGGACATTTCAGTGTAAATAAAAAAAAAATGAAAACTGATTTTTTAATAGTGTCTTTACTTTTTTTAACAAAAGTCTTTAAGATATTCCATTCTGAAAAGTGCTGTTTTTCATGCAACAAACGCATTGAGAAGACAAAATCAACAGTCAGATTAAACTATATATATATAAAAAAAAGCATAAGAGATGGATACAAAATTTTATGACAAACAACATGTTCATAGTTATGAAAACGGGCCTCTAAGTTTCCATCAAAAAACTAATAAAATCAAATATAAACTATGCACTAAACAGTTAACTTTTCCCTGTTGCAGAAGCATTTTAAAGGAATAAAAAATTTTCAGTAACAAATTTTCAAAGCCTATTTCATAGGATAGTATTCTTTTTAAAGAATAACTGTTTAAAACATTTTCAAGGCACGCAAGATAATACTGATTTAAAATATATTAGACACTTTCACAAAACTTTTTTTCTGCTGAATACCAATTCCACAACAGCATTATTTTGATGAACATATTTTTAGTCATAGGCAATAAAGGTTTTAGTTAGAAATCCTCTGTTTTGACTTATTTGAATCAAAATTATTGAATAGCTTGATGATTTTGTTCTCGCACTTAATACACTGAGGAAAGTTCAACAGTTTTCATTTTTTCTTATACCAATGCTAATTTCCCAAAAGCCATTTTGAGAATCATTTCATCTGATGATAAAGCTTATATATATATATATATACACATTTAAAAAAATACTTAAATATAACCATAATCAATAATCTTTTTTATATAACATGTGACTGTTAGAGATCATCAGCCTCTTGGTATAATGGAAAAATCAAGTAGGAAATCTAAAACAACAACAAAAACACTTTTGCACTGAAAGCTTCAGAACAGTCAAGAAAATTTAAACTCTTATCTAAAACTTTAAAAATGCACCATATGTTAAGTTATTTTACCCCAACTGAGAAATTTTATTAGAAGGTTTAATACTATAAGCTGATGTTGCATCAAAAACTAATGGTATTGTAAACACTGAATGTGCGATCTATCACCACCCAACAAAATGAATTAATTCATTTTTAACAAGTTTTCCTTACACCTGCATTTAGAAAAACACAGGAACCAAGTTTTCATATACAGTACAAACGACTTTTTGAACAACATCTCAGTCCAGTCTCTAATGAAGAATCTAAGAACAAAATTTTTCCCAAACAGAATTTTTTAACTGTTCTCAAAAGAAAACAATGACTCAATGAGCAAACTACAATGAAAAGCATATGCAAATGATTTGATATTTTAATCTTGCATGCTTCTGTTGCTATATACTGTCAGTGATGACCACTGCCAATAATAATAATAATAAAAAAATTATATGTTAGCTGAAAAGTGATTCAAACAGTTTTATTCACAATTTTCAAATCATCTAACTAATAGTACCAAGTTTTCTAAATAATAAAGTATATCTCACTGTTTAGTAAAATAACAACTTATATACAGCCAGCCACGACTGAACGTAGCAGTATCAACAGGATTTGTTGTGATCGACTGAGTAAAATAACTACTGCCATTCTTATTATCTTCAAAATATTTGACTTACCAACAATTTGGACAGTCGTAATTATGTTCTTGAATATCATGCTGATTGCAACGAAACTAAACAGTTAATGTAATATGTTTTATAACAAGTCAAGTAATAGCTACAACTTCAATTAATTTGAAAGAGAACTATTGAAGTGAACAACTAACATATTCGCTTCGGTATTCTGCGACTATCACTTGTCTATTCTATCTCATTAAGGGGAGAGATACGGAAAGATGAGAGCATTTCCAGAAATCTTCATCATTCTTTGACCATGATTTTTGCCCTATTAGATACTTCATGTTCAATTTTTTTTCCTTCATGCATATGTGAATACTTTGCTGTTTCTGACTGTATTATTTTAATTTAGTCTACGAGTAATCCGGGTTTATTTTATTGTTAAATCCTTTCATTTTTGCTCTCGCCCCTATTTTGATGAAGTCCACCCACACACAAAAGTGTGGAATGTTTTAGAGTCTGTTGTCGAACAATACATGAATCTTTTTCCAGAGAGACAATTTGCAGGATCTGCACGCTGCTTCTGGAAAAATTACATACTGCTAATTACAGGGTAAAATTAGCAGTATTGTGACATTTACAAATATATTCAATTAAGTACTTTAAATGAATATAAATTACAAATTTGAACATTTATATGGAAATCAATTTTTTCTTCTTTTTAACAACCAAGAGTTACAAAATAGTAATTCAACAAGCATCTGTCTTCCAACATCAGCTGGTTCACTTGCATTTCTCTGATAAACTGGATAGCCATTCACATGCTCATCTGTTGCTCCATTTAATGTTTTAAGAAAGTTTGTTATATAAAGACATTCATCATACCTGGTAAATTTAGATAAACTATTTTGATATAATTTCAAATTGGTGGGATAGTACAGTACTAATGATTTAATTTTATTCTGGAATATGATATTTCAGATAAAATATAAGCTTGATAAAAGTTTTTTTTTTTTTTTTTTTTTTGAAATTCTACAACACATACTATTTTGATCCAGATATAAATTCCCAAATATGTTATTAAAATGTTTAGATAACATCATTTTAAACACTTACAAAATGGTATTAAATTAATTTGTTGGATGTTACTTGGAATAAAAGAACTTAAAATTTCTGAGCATATAAAATTCTATGTAATTGTTATATACATATTTAAAAAAATCTGACCACCTAAATTTCTTTATTATGGCCACAGCAACTTGAAACTGCACTGCATGCGAAAAAGATTTCCTTGAAACAAATATAATAAAACAGTCTTCTTTACTTTGTTTCCTATTATTTTCAGTTTTTTTTAAAAACATATTTTTAAAATTCATCATACAGTTCAAGTTGTAAATAGTACAACCTTCCTTCATGAATCTTAATACAAGAATCAACTATAAATTGCTAAAAAAATTTGAAGTAGAAACTTTCACAAATATTACTGTTATATTTTTAACAGAACTATTAAAAATTTTACACATTTACAAGTATATTGTAAATAGAATTATATAAGAAAAAAATATAAATCTATTTATGCAAGTATATTAAATTTATATTTTTATCATTTGAAGATTTTGATTGATTAAAAATCTTGATCAATCAAAATATTCAAACACATATAAAAAGTGAAATTTAAATGAATTATAATACATAAAATTTAATTTTGATCAATATCCATTAAAAATAAAATTTAAATCAGGTAAAAGTGAAACTGCTGAAATTCAATAGATATCAAAACTACAAAAATATCTTAAAGACAATCTAATTAAAAGTAAGCATATTTTATACAGCTTTAAAAAGATTTCAGCTTGTAAGGTTTAAAAAGATTTTGTGACAATCAGTTTAATGTATTTGATTTTGTATCAAATTTAATTACATAAAATAATTTCAATTTTGTAAATAATTAGAGATAATACACTGAAGAAGTTGGCTTTTAAGATATCTACACTAATTTCTCACACTTTTGCATTCAGCGACAAATTAAAATTTAACTAATGATAAATTCTTTCATTCCATTTGGGTATTTTTGGGGCTTAAAAAAGGAATCTAGTTAATTGAAAATATTTTGTATGAAACATACCTAATGCATAAACTATGGCACATATTTTTATAATCATGTAAACTAGATCTCAGTTAGCAGAATTTACATCATTGTTACTTTAATATTCATATTTTACAGATTTAACCAATAAGATAAACACAATTGCAAGAAATCTTACATACAAAAATATATAGAAACTTAATAAGGAAGCACAAGAATCTTGTATGCACACATGGAAATATAAGAGGTGCGACCAATATAAAACAGAATGCCTAAAGGTTTACTACTAATTATTTAGCACTGAGCAACAAGTTGTTAAGTTTTACTAAATATTCGTGAAGATGTCGATTCTAGTTTTAAAAAAGATATTTACATGTTTTACAAAGCATAGATGATAGAAATTATATGATATATATATATTTAGCTTTATTACATGCAATTTTTAAAGTAATTAAAAAGCAAAATACAAGGTCTGTCCAAAAAGAAGCAACTTTTAAAATAGAATGTAAATGGATCAAAAATGTGTTAGAAATAAATCGAGAAATATTCACTTTGTGCACCCATCACTTCTTTTTACAAAAACAGTAATAGTATTGTCATTATTCGAGTAATTCGTATTGCAAAATGCAAAAGTGACAAATTTGTATCAAATTGAAAATGGTAAAAATATTCAAAATCCAGCAGAACATCCATTATAGATATCTGAAAGTTAAGTACCTTACTATTTAAATGGTAATTTCTATATCAAGGAAATACAGGCTCTTAATGATAATTAAATGTGCATTTAAAATTGTTGATATTTAAGAACCGATATAACAGCTTTTCTCTAGACTTATTAGGTAAACATGCATCAAAAGACAGAAAATTATTGGATAATTTAAACACCATTCTAGAAATGTCCCAATTCCCAAAACAAAAGAAGGTCCTGACAGCTAAAAGTTAAAATCTACCTTAAAAAGGCAATTTCACATGATAGACAAAAAGGAAGTAAATTTGTGGTTCCAAAACAAAATTTTGAGACATACCGAAAATTGAAGAAATATTGAAAGGGATGAATTAATAAAGGAGAATATTTTGAAGAATATTCATCTCTTTGTAACAATTTTTAAAAGTTTCTTTTATTTGGACAGACTACACACTTTTTGTATTGAAGTTTAAAATTAATCCCTTCAGGACCAGTTTGCAGAAAACTAAGCACTCCAACATGGAGCATCATCAATGGCTCTTGCATTTTCTGCAGTCAAGACTAATTTCATAAACAAAATATATTAAGCCAGTATTTTAATATAATAGTAACAATTTTACTTGTTATATATATAAGATAAACAAAGACTTACAAATATTAAAATTTAAACTATGCCCAAGAAAAAAATACAATTCAGAAGGAAACCAATAAAAATATCTAGGAAATTTAAAGGAAATCAAACAATAATTTGTAAGTAAAGAAATTTAAAATTTCATAGTTCACTATGAAAAGTTCACCTACAGTTGCAGTTTTATTTTAGAAGACTAACTGGCTGTAGATACATAAGAAGTAATCAAAGACATTTTCATATTTCTTCTATGTCTGAGGAAAATTTACCTTGGATTCAATGTTATTAATGATATCATTTCACTACTTTAGGATGGTAACATGGTCATCTTGGGTATGGCTAAGAAAATGAAGAACCTCAACATAATCCCAACACATATTCCAAGATTTCTAAAAAACACAGCTAGAAATATTACTCTATCTCCTTTTGCGACAGTAAACTGAATGTACTTTCCCATATTCTCTAAATATAAAAGGCAACAAGAACATTGCAAACTCTTTAAATCACAAATGTGCTAGTTTATTTATATCAAATCCAAAAAAAGAAAAACTAATGCCAGTATATGAAGGTTTAATACCATCTTATTTAACTGTTAGAAAAACCACTGCAGATTTATACCATTTAAAAATTCAGATAAATCTTTAATTTTTCAATTGGTGTGTGTGACAATGGATCAATAAAAATAGGAAAAGCACAAGCAACAATGGTCCTGAACGGATTAAAGCATTCTAAATGTTATAAAAAAATACTAACAGCAAGCATTTTACGCACCTATATCTGTCCAAGCAAATAAATCTTCTATTAGCGAACAACTACACAAAAATAAAAAAGTTAGTCATGCATTAATCAAAAACAAAAAGCAAAATTGGGGGAAAAAAAAAGCAGAATGTATACATTATTCTAATAATTTAGGAATAAATTAGTGCTAGATTTTACAAAATAACTTACTCAAATCAAAACTGAACTTTAACGAAAAGCAAATATATAAAAACATTAGAAATATACAATGCTTTGTGTAAGCTAATACCGAGATAATTACAATCAATTAATAAAGTATGCTGCTTAAAAAATATTGCTCAAATGCTTTCAAATCAATATATGTACTAGATAAAAAGTAGAATAAAATATGAGCTTACACGAAGAATAATGCATAATTCCTTCTTTATACATATGATCAAGAAAACTAACCATAGAGGACAGTTCCACGATTCAGTCTGCGCTTTGCTAAACAGCAACAGCTGCAGAAACAGCAGCAACAGAGCGTAATAATAATCAAGACGAGTAGGGCACCAACAATGATGCCAGCCAGAATTCCAGTACTGCAAATATATAAATATATATTAAGAAAACAAAAATGATATTAACACATATACAAGAAATTAAAGATAAAAATATATTAAAACACCTGGAATCAAAATAATCAAAACAATGTTAAAAATATATAAAATATTTTACCATATATCTTAATGTGTCAAACTTTCATCAGATAATTTTTCTCTAGGAATTGTAAGAGAAGTAAAACTTGGCTAACCTACAAATCTCAGCAATATGAGCTGGCTATGCATGCAAGGGCCTTCAGAAATGATCATATTAAATTTAAAAAAAATTTAGACAATTGAATCCAGATATGAAGCATTGCATAAAAAAGGACTGCAAATACATTCACAATAAAATGCTTGAAGCTATTCAGTGTTATATGCTCTTCTACGCATTTAATATTGGAAATAAAGTATACAAAATTACAAGCTATAAAATATTGTGGAATCTAGTTTCCCTCCGCCCTCAAAATTTACTTTACCTTTAGAATTAAAATTTAGTTATATAAATCTAGAATTAAGTTTTCTTTTTAAAAAAAAATACTATATTGCAATTAATATGCAAATTTTCAAAATAAAAGTTCACCAGGAAGAGTGTAAAAAGAATATTATTTTTATAAACATGAAACAAGTTAATTAAAAATGCAGCAAGAATTATAATTTGATATGCATATGATGTCCAAGAGTACATATTTTAGTTCCAACTGAACAGCTTTCCTTTCTGTTATTCTTTTATCAGAGCAATAAAAGTATAATTAAAAAAAAAAATCAAAAAATAGAACACATGAGTTACTAACACACTTAATTATGCATGAACAAAGTAGACACAATAAGATAAATAGAATTATGTTTAGGCTTTCTAGTTTGAAGTCACAATCTATTCTGATATTAGTCATAACAAAATCTTAAATATTTGTTCACATTTCAAGGTTGCAAAAATACAGAGTCAACAATTTTAATTTTAACAGAGGCATAGATCATAGTATGACTGACTTCACTTTCATAGTTTTATCAGACTGGTCAGTAAATATATGTATATTTTAAGATTTTATACTGAGTTAGAAAGATTTTATACTGAGTTCATTAAGCCTTGGATGAAGTTTTATAAATAATAAAATATATTTATAAATAAAGAGGGAAAGGAAAAAACACCATTGTTTCTCTTTCATATAATTCTTATGATTTTTTTTTCAATTTTATAATTATTTTTGCATTACCATCCAACTAAAATGCATTTTAATTTATACACAAAATAATTTTCATGCACAGGTTTAAAAGCTATAATAAACATTTAAATATCACAATTTAATTAATACAACTCAATAATTTTATCAGTAATAGTACCATCTGTTCACCATTTTATAAGGAGTGCCTGAATAATAAATTAATGAAATTACAAATGGTGCTCAAAATGTCTTTATATGCTTACAGTATATATGCTTTTAAAAGATACTATCAATTTTGGATTATGACTTGCTGTGAATTATAAACACAATGATTCATATATTCTAACAAAAACTGTTTCAAATGAAATAGGGACTTGAGGAAAAAGGACAGGGAATACACACTAACTATTTATGCTGATGCAACAAGTTTAGTGCTTTAGTTAAATCTATTTGAGCATGGCTACTGAATAATGAGACATAAAATTTATATTAAATATTTAGTTCAAATTCTACTATCCCCAACCCCTTTTCTACAATGCATTTTGCATATAACAAATAATAACAATTCAAAATCTTTGCATCCTTTTTTTAAAAAAAGAAATGTTAAAAACTTCAAAATAATTTTCATTTTTCACATACTTAAAATTATTTTCCCCATACACAAATTTTAGTCAAGCAGTTCATCATAAAAAAACAAAGAATTTTGAAGCAAGTTTTATATTCTCATTAAATACTTGATTTGCACAATATAATGGTGTTAAAATATTTTTAAAATTTCAAAAATTATTCTTAACAAAAATCAGGACTCCAATGAATAGATAGCATAAAATAATGAAATTCGCAATATTATCCCTTTGAAGAAATATTTTTACTAGCACTTTTAAACAAGCACTACATTTTATTTAGAAAGTCAAAAATCCTAGAAATTTATTAATTAATGCATCAAGTAACATAAAAACTAAACAATATATTTTTTATAAAAAAAAAAAAAAAAAAAATCGAGTATAAAATTTTACCTAAAAAATTTAAGATTGTAAAACAAAAATAATACAAATAAAAATTCCTCCAGTACTTTTTTGTAGAAAATAGAGATTTTTTAAAGAGGAACTACATATATCCCTAACAATTAAAACACTTCCTTCCTCTTGCGATAGTTGCATTTTACATCATGAATATTACTTTAGCTGTTAGGAAACATGATAAAAAAAATCATTTCCTGATTGTAATCGGATTCTTTGATGAACTTTGCTTCATGAAAATTAATAGAATATATCTCGAGACAAATAGATGAAAAGCACTGAAATATAATTAGAAATATGAAATATAATAAATTTTTTTGATAGAAATGACACCAGATTTACAATAAGTAAAAATGCTTTCAAATATTTTTCTTCTATTCTTAAAAAAAGAAGAGAGAGAGAAAGTGTGTGCAATAAAACATTCATATTGACAGTTTTTATATTTACTTTATATGATTTCACATACAAATTCAGATAGTACTGAAATATCAATAAGAATGATAAAAAAAAAAAATCTATAATTTTATTATTCAAGGAGGTTATAGAAGCTTTACACAAAAGTAAATCTTAATAATTCAGTGAAGATAATGGGAAGGATGTAATTATCAGTATCATTAAAAAGATCTCAGTTAACTACTTAACAGTTTTGCCCGAACACCGCTCGGTCACAGCATAAGTGCCTTTACTGACTTTCCCGAGCGCCGCTCGGGCAGTTAATTTTTCCCTGTTATTGCACTGATTTGTCCGATCTTTTTACATTTATTAGTTTCCATTATTTCTGATAGATGTTTCTAGTTTTCCAGTAAAGAATGTATTGAAAACTGGTTTGAAGGTCATATTTTGTTGTTTTTTCTTTATGTGGAAAAAGGAGATGATTTTGTTTGCAGTTTGCACACGTGTTCAGAGTATCAATACTGTGAATTCCATTTATTCTCAGTTTTTTGGCTAAATTAGAAGAATGAGTCACAGTGAGTGGCTTATAACAGATTATAATTCTGATAACGGTTCAGATGGTGATTCAGAAATATCTATAAATGATTCTGGAAGTTGTGAAAGTTTATTATCAGACTTCTAAAGTGATGAGGAATCCGAAACTTCAGATGATTTAATTCAAGAGCGTAACTTTTGTGAACTTGATACTAATAAAATAAAGTAAAGTAAATTTTCCTTTTCAGTTGAGTTAGCCTGTTCAGAAAAAAGCCAACTTTAAGAAAAAAAATCAGTTTTTTCACTGAAATTAAAAATTATCATAAATCAATAAATTCAATGCATATAAAAGTTTTTAATACAGATTTTGTTTCATATAATCAATTTAAATACAAATATTATATTAAATATGTGCTTATTTTTGGACCCAGTATGGCAAAAAAGTGAAACTGTTAAGTGGTTAAAGATACATAAATGAAATAATTCTTTACTCTAATACTTTTCTAGGATGGAAGTAATAGAAAGAATTTGTAGATTTTCCTTTGTTCCAAGCAAATTTTGTTCCTACACATCACAATTAAATTGAACTAAGAATTTAAATTTTTACAATTTGATAAGACAATTTCATTACAGCAAAGGCATTTTATTGTATATGGTTTGAATACAAGAATTGAATTAAAATGATGAGGTGAATTATTATAGCCATGATTAACAGCATATTTAAAAATAAACATATCCTTACTTAATTGAATAAAAAAATTAGCCATAATCTAAATACAACTAAGTATTCTAAAGCAATAAATGTTTTAAAACACACACTAACAATTAAAAATATAGACAGAGAAATTAACATTAAAAATAATTACACCAAAAATATTCACAACATTATATGTTCAAAATCCTATTTTGCCTAATTTAACATTGTTTACACGTTAAAATTCATACAATAAAGAGAGCATTCAACAACTTTTGTTGAGTGAAAAAAATTAAGCATACCAAGTGACAAATATGACAAAATAAATGTACAGAAAATATTAAAAATGCTTATGAATATAATGCTAAGCAACAAACTTTTCTTTCAAGAAATCCTCCACATCACAGCACACTTCAACAGAAGATATCAAGTTAGATTTGCAACAAAACACTTTACTGCTGTCATCTAATCCAGTTGGACAATGAAAAATAATACCAGCAGCACTGCAGTCCATTGCAGATACTAACAACAACAAAAAAAATTGTTAAATATATTATAAAAGCAGTTATAATAAAATAGCCAGTTGTAGAATGGATTATCCTTTGTAATTCTGTATTTACATACATACATGCATGCATATCAAAATTCTTACGAGTTCAGAAATTTTAAAACTAATGTTTAAAAGAAAAAGGTACATTTATAATACAAATGTAAGATACTAAATTCCAAAAATCTTTCAATTATAATAAAGAACAAAATTAAAATTTTTAACCTTTATTTTTTATTATTTTAAAATTTAACATCTTTTATAAAATGGCTGTGTTCATGGACAACTCAACTATATATAAAGTAGTAAACAAAACAAAATTAGGGTTGCTAGAACGTTCCGTTGGATAGCCATACTGTCGAAAAACTTGGGGGGGGGGGGGGGGGCACACTATGCTTCACTTCACCCCAAATACTTTAAATTAAATTTTATTATTGCTTATTAATAGATCTTAAACTACCAGATCAAGCTCTAGCAATACACATTTGTCCACGAGAACACTGATTCTGAAAACTCAATATGTGCAATTCACAAAACTACAAATCTTACATTTTAATGTAATAAAATATTTTTTACACAAGATATACAATATAAAATCCTTTTGTCATCTGCAACTTTAATATGAAAATACAAGTTGCAACACAATTTTTAAATCTTGTATTTCAGGGAAAAGTGTATACCATTTCAAGCAACTTTCAAAAAAGACAAAACTAGTTATGGTGCATAAGTTAACAATTTTAAAAGAATGATAAAGTTTAATTAAAAATTACAACCGACAATTCAGAAGAAATTAAAAACATTTATAAAGTTTTAATCAAAAGACATCAGAATATTACAGATAAAATAATTGCAATATATAAGTAAAATTTACATTAAAAATTAACATTTCAATTATTTGCTATAAAACCCATTTTCAATTGTCATAAAAAAACAACAATTATTTGTCATAAAACATTTTTATTAGCAAAAATTTTAGAGAATCTGTTCATAAGTTTGGTTTTTTATAATAATCAATTTATATGCAATTTTCTATTATATATATTGAAAGAAATACTTGCCTTCATACGAAAATTTCAAAACAAGAACAGCAAAGAGTAAGAAACGTGGGCTCAGCATTTTCTTTCTAAAATGGGAAAAAACAAATTACAGTGAAAATTATTTGTAAATGATTATATAGAAAATAACATTCATACAAGAGATTCCTCTATTAATCTCAATTCACTGTTAACAAATTTAGTGATTGTTACGTATTAAAAGAACATACCTTTATTTTTATGAAAAAATGAAACTGAGTTTTTTACTGATTATTCTAACATTTTCAGCTAAAAATATATAATGCTTCATGGATACAAAATTTTACTTTTCTTCAAGGAAAAAATTTAATGCATAAATGTACAACAATAACAAACCATTTTGTACACTAAAAATTCATAATGTAGCTTTAAAAATCAATTTCATTACTTTTAAAAAATTGAACTATAAAAAAGTAAAATTGAGAACTGTAGATTAGCTTTCAAAATTATAATTTTCTTAGAATAAGCACAACTGCTTAGCTGAATCAAAACAGATTAATACACAAGTTCTAAAACAAATAAATAACCCTATCTTAAAAATTTAGAATTTTAACACATTGAAATTATTAATCACAAATGGATTTTCAGTTATACCTTGCCATAATATCCCCCTAATAATATTTTATAGATATATCATTTAATATTTTGACACAATTTTAATTATAAAAAACCATATTCCATTAATCTGAATACATATTATTCAATACTTACAACCTGAAATGATGATTTAAAAAAAACAAAACACCATATACAATATATATTAAAATTTTAAAAAAGAATTTTGCTGCAACATGTAATTCTTTTATAACTGAATGCGTTTGAAGAACTAAATTCTAATCCAGCAGTAAGCTCATTAATAAGATTTCAACATCCGTTGTAATATTATGAGCAATCATTGAACGAATTCCCTTAACTGCTGACTCAATAGCGATAACGATCGCTGTAACTTTAATTTATACCAGTTTAAACCTTTAAAGATCTCATTCAACCAATCGCATATTCATTTGAAAGGGAGAGCATTAATGCGTTTTCATAAAACAGCTTTTCTGAGAACACCATCAGAAGCAAATGATCCGTACATAGCAAACGCCCACAAATAAAAACTTTTGGTTTAATATATATACTTGAAATAAAATACTAAGGTTAATACAGAAACACAAAGAAATTCTAATACAACTTAAAATATCTTACCTGAAAGAAAGCTTAATTCGGAAATTATTATATTTTTAAAAACCCTATACACGAAATACCTAAACGCTCACTGACAGATAAGAGATTGCTATCTAGACTAAATAATGCTAGTTGAGCAGAACAATAGCGACAGTAGGAATGGGCGACGGGCAGAAGGGACTTTCCCTTCTCAACAAGTTTTTATTGATTAACTGCGCAATCTCAAGGACAACTATTCATGCTTCATATGTAATATATTTTAAACTGTTTTTTTGTTTTTTAACTCAAAAACTCCAGCATTAAAAAAAATCTATGTAATAAGGTTGAAATTTATCTAATTTTATTTGAAAAGTTATAATATTAGAAAATTTAATTATCAAGTTACAGTAAAGAACAACAATAAAAAAAAATAATATAAATATATATATTTTTTCGAAATATTTTGAGTTTAGGTTCGGCTTTTCTGCTCTCGCGCATGTGCTGTCCTGCAATATATCTGCATGTTGAAAGAGTTGAGTGGATTCAATATACATCAAGCTACATTGCAAATATAATTTATTAATTTTGTCAGTTCAGTATTTCATAAGTTCTATAATAAAATTAAGTTAAATGCTCGTGTAATAAAAATTTATAATTTTCCACTTTCCTTTTCTTTTTCAGTCTTCCTCTCTAGATTATTTTCTTATTCGTATATCATGCAACTAAACTTAACGTCATTCACACCCATCCATATTAAAGCTTTTCCATTTAAATTTTTATTTTGCTGACTTCAGCTGCCGGATCATAATATATCGAAATTTTATAATTAAATAAAGGTGTACTATGAGCAACGGCGTAGAAATTGCACCATTGCGAAGTCTGTCTGACTTTTTATTAGAGTCAGCAAGATTTCAAGTTCCAAATGTTAAAGATCTCGATAAATGGTCTAATCGTGTCAGCAACAACTTGCTTTATTATCAAACAAATTACTTCTTTATGTCTGTAGTTGTTTTTTTGATAGTCGGGTGAGTTAAATTAGGCTTAAAAATTTTTTTATATCATTCTAATTCCTGCTTTTATAGTGTATTCAATTTGTAAAATTTTTAATCCATGTAAATAAAAGTAGAATCAGTTTAATAATATACTTGGCAATAAATAAACAGCCACTCAATTTGACATAAAATCAATAACTTCTTGGGTATTTTCATGGAATCGGTTAAAAAAAAAGTTTTTAATCTTAATCAAAGTAATGAATTTAGGAAATTTAACTGAAATATAAATAATGAAAAAGTGTTTAAAGGTCTTTCAAATTGTAATTGTACTGTGGGGATGAAAGGAACTGAGTTTAGAGCTATGTCATTAACCTTTAGATTGCAGGCTGGAGTAACTTCCAAACATTTTCGAAAATTGGATTTTTTAATCAAGTATTGATCAACTTTTTTTTGGATCATTTGAAATATATACTTTGTAATCTCTTTCATTTGGCTTCTAAGTCAATATTCTTGTTTCCTTCATTAAAAATTAATCTATTCATCATCCATCAAAGGGTTGAGTAGCATAAGGATGCAAAATGATTTATCTCTTGATTTGAGAAGAAACAAATTGATTCCATAATGGGAGGGAAATCTATTATTTTACAATGCAGATTTATTTGTACTTGTTTGCAAATTAAGGAAAAAGTTCTGATGATAGACTATCTCTTTCACTTGAGCCAAAAAGAAAAAAAATGGCTTCTTTTCAAATTATTGTAAAATGCAAAAGATTGGAGATCATTCAAAATGCTTAAGCTAGATTAAAGAACAAGGCACTATTACAAACTCTAATTTTTTGCAAGTGTAAAATTACTAAATATGATAATCTGAATTTTTTCCCCTTTAGTTGAAAATTAAGGATTTTTTTTAAAAGAATCTATACTGTATTCTTTTATTTCATTACAGTATTCTCATATTTGATTTATGAAAGATAAAAAAATAAAAGACGCTTCTTTTAATATGAAAGAATGTATGAATAAAGCACTTTTGAATAACTGCAAATTGGAGTCAACTTTTATTGTACATTGTCTGTATTAAGGATATAAATTTATAATTTTTATAAAAAATTGTTTTACAGGTTGAAAAAAATTTTCATTGTTAGGATAAAATAATATTAATAAAAGTCACTCCTTACATAATATAAACACAAATGGTATTGAATGATCTGTGTAATGGAATAAAGCAAGCCAAATAATTGATAAAATTTGATATTTATTAATTTAATGAATTTTTTTAAATGTTTATTCTATTTGAAATAATATGCTTTTTATATAATAACTTGTTAGTAAAATATATAATAGATTGTAGGAAAAAAAATTATATTTGTATTAATTTCATTTAAAATTGAATAAAAACTTTCATGTTATTATCCTTTGCAGAATATTTAAATATGATCTGTTAAATTTTTAAGAGCACAAGTCTAAACAAAAGGTGCATATTAACCTCTATAAAAATTCAGGGAGTTTTGTACTTCTATTGATCATGTAGTGTGCGATACATACTGATTAAGTGTTTTTAAAATTGGTTAACAGCTGAGCTATTAGAAATTGAGAAAAAATTAGGCATATTTCTTTTATTGTATTGCAGTTGATTGTTATATGAATGACATATGATTGAAAATATTGAATAAATCATAGTATTTAAACTTTGAATATAATTTTATATTCATTAAATTTTGTATTCAAAATTATATTCATTAAATTCAATGAATACAAAATTAATATAATTTTGTATTCACTTGAATTATAATTTTGTATTCAATAAATTCATTAGAATAAACTGTAATTATTGATTATAACAAATAAAAAAGTGTCAAGAAAAAATTTCACCAATTTTTTGATTTCAGTTATCAAACTATATAACATGCGATCAGATCTATATTTATGCACTTATTAATTATTTCATTTTTTATGCACTTGAGTATATTTTTTTAACTTTGTAAAAATTTTCTAGTTTTTGGTCACCATTAAAACTGAGAAGTGCCATTACTTAAAATTTCTTTTTAAACTCAAGGCAAAAAGAAATTGATGGATTCTTTTCTAAAAAATATGAACATATTTTTATATAAATATGCTTCATTTTATTCTTTTGTACTTTTCTGTTAAAATTTGTAAGCAATCTATTAGATGATATAATTTTCTTACTTTTCTACTTTGTAGTAATTGGATTTTCAGGTACTTTTCCGTTATCCAGACGCAAATGTCACCAATGTGAACCAAACATGAGCCAAGTCATCAAGCAAAGAAAATGAAATTTTTCAGAATTTTTCATTATGTGGCAATTTCTTGCTACAAAAATGTAATGTGAAAGTACAGTTTTTCATTCTGAAAAATGAAAAGCACCCTGGGAATTTTATTTCTTTCAAATGTAGAAGCATTAAATATTTGATGCCTTTTACAATACTGGTACTTAATATAATCTTTTGAAAGCCTGACCACACCCATACTTTATTTTAGTCGAAGCATATCGTGGATAAACTAGGTTACTATAAACAGACTTCAAAACTGAACAAAGCACTCCTAAAGGATATTGAGAATAAAAGAAATCATTTTGAGTTTATGGCTATCTGAACCATTATTAATATTTTCTTCCAAAATAAATCCCTATCTTAAGCATATAAGAAATGTAAATTGATTTGCTTTAGCAAGCAGAATTTTGATGCTAATTATTTTTAGATATCAGAAAACTATTCATTTTATAAGAATTCTTGCACATTGATTTTTTTTAAAAAAAGAAATAATTTTAATGTAGTAATACAATAATTGTTGCTTGATGTAATCACTTAGGAAATTTAGGATCAATAACTGAATGAGTAAAATTAACTATATTTTTATCACATCACGGAAAAAAAATGTTCAGGTTTATCTATAATTTATTTTTTAAAAAAATAACAGTTCACAAAATTTGTTATTACTTGTTGACAATTATTCTTTAACTGTTCATTTTCATATTGTTTACATTTATATTATTTTTTCTAAATTCATTGTATTGAATATCAAACTTTGTTGGGTTTTAAAACATCAAGTGCTTGCCTGATTTTGGGGTTCATTGGATAATTTTTTGGTACTTTTCTGTTAGCCAGGTGCAGCAAGAAATTGATAAATAATGCAGAATTTCGCCAAATTTGGGGCTATGTGCTCTGTTTTGTTTTGTCATTCGCTTAGAGACTTGGCTCACATTTGGTTCATATCATTTAGTGCCTATTTTTTATTTTATTTCAGTGTATTGCCTCCATCTTAATAAGTGTTTATCATTTGATTTTCTTAATAAACACTGACACTTTGTCAAATTTCCAAATCTGTCAGTGTGACAATTACTGGAGTGTACTTGTCAGTAGATATTCATTCTCTCTCTCTTTTTAAAGTTTCTTAGAAGACTGTATGGATGAATTATTTTCTTATCATGTCTGACTTTATCCAATTTCTGTAATTTTTTAGTCGATGCTCCACTTCCAGGACAGTTTCTTTTTTAACCAAATCATTTGTAATGTCTTTACTTCACTCAAAACTCTCTAAAATTCTGGATATCATTTAATACCAGCAATATGACAAAATAGTCTTTTGCTAAAAATAATTAAAACATGCATTTTTTTTTCCACTAATCATACTGACCTAATACAAATGAGTCACAAACTCTAAAATTTTGTGATTTTTTTGTATTTTTATTCTTTAAAATATACACATGACTTATCTGTTAATACAACATTGATATATCAATTATTTTTTTTTCACCATAAGTTTGCCCGTGAACAATATTTTCTAAATTTCTCTGTTCAATATATATATATATATATATTGTCGTATTAGTGGCCTTTGATGGAGTATCACATTTTTCTAAGCTTAAATCTCAGGGTTTTTTCTCGACCTTTTGGTTTTTACCACCTCTATTCTACACAAAATTGAGGTTTTCGTTTTTCTTTATTTATTTGCCTCAATAGATCCGAATCCTTCAAAATTTTACATAGAAAATGCTATGAATTTTTCAATTGCACCACCATATTACATTGAATCATTTTAGATAAAGTTCTATGGCTGTTGAGAATTTTAATTTTACTATTAACATTCAAATTTCTTTGTTTCTTTTATCTGTTTCACATTCATGATGACATGATTTTCATGTTTCACATTCATGCATGAAACAGTGGTTTTTGATTGTTCAATATATTTCAAGCCAGATCTGATAGCATGGCTGTTCCTTTAAATTAGTTTAGACAACTTTAACCTGACAAAAAATTGATACCTATTCTTCTATTAAATGGAGGCTTTCAAAGTGGAGTCATTGAAAGATCTCTTCTACTCCAAAATTCTCTGCTATTTATGTGTTGATATTAGAGAAATAAAAGGCACCCAGATTTTCCTTGAATCTGAAGTGAGAAATTCTATAAATGTCAGTCTTAAATTCTGGTTGAAAATAAAGGGCTGATTAGTTCTTTACTTCAGAACTGATAAAAAAAACAATTCAGTGATGATACACTTAGTGAATATTTTTTTATGTACAGTTGAATATTTTAATCCAGAGAAAAAAAATTTATAATACAAAGGTAATGATAGTATTAACAAAATTGTATTAATAAATGTCTATTGTAGTGAGATTTAGTATCTTTTATTGACCATGATTGTAAATCTTAAACTTAATTTTTTGATTAAAAAATACTGGATGCATAAAAGGAAAATCAGGGCCTGACTAAGGTTGGGGCATATGGAGCAGTTGTCCCAGACCCCCACATCAGAAGGGCCCTTCCAAATAATAAAAAATACCATAGACAAGTTATTTGCCCTTTCGTGCACCACTATTCCTTACTAAAGTAGTGGAACAAAGGCAATCCCCACTCCCACAGAAATTTTTTCCCTAGTCTTCAATTAGATTGTTGGGTCCTTAGGAAAACTTATTTTTTGTTTTGATTCTTTTAAAATTAGAATGTTATGTCAGGTGCACCATTATTCTTTACTAAAGTAGTGGAACAGAGGCAATCCCCCCCCCCCCTCCAAAGAAATTTTTTTCCTTAGTCTCCAATTAGACTGTTGGGTCTTTAGGAAAATGATAGCATAAACTCATTTTTTATTTTGATTCTTTTAAAATTTTGAATGTTATGCATTAGAAATAAAATTTAAACTCTGTGTTAATAAAAGTATTTTATTAATTCGGAAAATTAACATTGTAAGTAGCATAGAGAATTAAATGAATCCTATTCCATCCTCATATTCCATAATAGAATTCTTTCATGTATAGTTAATTTAGCAAGTATAAATGCTGCCCTGTTCAAGGTATTATATTTTCATCCTTGCATCATACTCAGTTTTAAAAAGGGACGGACAATTTTACCATTTATCACCATGAACCTTAATAATGAAATATGTCTTTTTCCCCCATTATTATACTATTGTATGGGATATGTTGAATTAAATTTTGATTCATTTGAGTTTATTAGAATGTTATCTTCTTTAAAGAAGCTTTTAAAGAAGAAAATTTAAAAAATTTATCTCCTCCCCCCTTTTTTTATTTGTTTACTTTTAAAAAATTATAATGTAATTTATCTCTCATTTACTAATTCACTATTTAGTTTTTAAGACTGCAAAACTAATATCCTTCTTCCGTACAAAGATTTTATTGAGGATATTTCGCATCTTCTTGAAAATATTAACATGAAAATATTTCATGTAATTATTAAATTTGACTTTTCTGTTCAAGCTAACATTTACATGGCTGATAGAATTGTCTTAATTATTTATTTATGTTTATAAAATTTGAATGACAAGCTGACCAAAATCTGTTTTTATCTTTTTTGTAGCTCAAAAATATTTTTTTGAAACTGTCTGTACTGCAAATAGTTTTCAAAATTAAGCAAATTGAAAAGTGGAAATATTTCGTGAGATTCTTATAACTGTTTAATATGATCTCTAGGAGAATTTAATTAAGATTTGTAAAATGTTCATTAAAAATGCTAATTCAGTGAAAAATAATGTTTTTTATATTAATAAATTATTATTATTATAAATTATTAAATATTATTTTAAAATAATATTTATCAATTTATTTTTCAATTAAAATACAAGTAGTTAACATTCTTTTAAAATTTTTAATTTTGAAACCAAGTTGTTATATTATTTTTCTGTAAGAAACAGGGCTCTTTTGATTTTAAGACTGTATTTCTAACATTTTAATAACATAATTATTGACATTAATAGCGTCTAGTTTACTTGGAAACTTTCAGATTGCACAAAGATTAGCAAGTTCCATTATTCATAATGTAGCTATCTTGGCAATAAAAACTGAGACTGTAAATATCTACAAGTTTTTTTCTTCTTTATACTTTATATCTACATAATTGTTTGGTAAATTTTATTTAAAAAAGGATTAAATAAGGGAAAATAAAAGCATGCATTGATTACTTATTAGTTCAAATTTTTCAAAACTTCATATTGTCAACCTATATTTTTGAGAAAAGTTAATAATGGTGTTTTAAAATTTGATTAAAGGTCTTAATTTTTTAAATTTCATAAATGATTAATGTTGCCTTTTATAATGCATTGAGTACTTTTTATTATTTAGTAAATCATAATGTTTTGAGATATTTTATTCTTTTTCAAATGAATTCTAAATACATTTTTAATACAACCAAAAATAAAATGTTATGTGTAAAATAGCTAATCAAAATTTATTACATAGTTATTATTTCTCTTTGTTATTATTTATGCAATGAATGTAAATGGTATCATATTTGGAAATCTGTTTCATTTTTAGATTGTTTAATCCAACGAAGATGATATGTGGTATTCTTGCTGTGGGAGCTGTTTTTGGCCTGTTTTGTTATGTGACCAATTCTAAAAGATCTGCTACCAAATTTAAACGAGATCACCCTGTTATAAGTCTTCTAGTCATTTTCTCAGGTATATACAACTTGTATTTCTGTTTATTGATTCTAGTTTCATTTGGGGGGAGGCTGAGCTTAGGAATTTGGCTCAGAACAGGCTTAAAAAATTGATGTGAATACAACTTCCTGACATTTTTGAAGAGGTGATAGTAAAATGGTTACCAAATTTGTGTGATGTTACCATCTTTAATATATTTAGTGATTCTTTTATATGTTATGAAAAAGAAAGTTATTTCATGAATAAGAAAGTGTATTTATAATTTCTTTTCTTTTATAATAATTCCTCATCACCTCAAATTCCTCAAAAGCCTCTTATTCTTCTTCAATGACTAATATTTGTAGTAAATAACTTTATTGCTATGAAGAATTCAAATTGTTGTTGCATCTAACAACAATTTTAATCATTTCAATTGGTTTAACAAAAATTCCCTTGGAATAAAATTCATGCCTGAAAAAATTGTAATGAATATTTGTTCCGGATTTTACTCCTTTCAGTTACATAAAATATATTGTTTCCTAATGGTGGGTTTTGATTCTGTGATCAATTTTCAGTTCAACTTTATGAAAATGTTTCTATAATTCTCCTTTGCATGTTTCTCAAAAATGATTTGATAAAATTTTTATCTTTAACATGAGAATATTTTCATTAGTTGCTTTTAGCAAATTATATGTAATCCATTTTTCTATTTAGGTGTTCAAGTTATTTATTATTATTTTTAAATATCATTTTATCTGATAATGCATTGTTGGATTCAAAGCTTAAGCCTTGCATCAAAATTAGTTTGTTTCAGTTTTTTAAAGTTATAATTTTTAAAAGCATTTATTTGGTATTGAGCATTTTCTCTTTAAATAATATTATGTTGTGTGAATAAATTACTTAAAGTCACATTATACCTTATGTATGTGTTTTGTAAGATCAGTAATATGTTTTTTAAAAAAACATTGTGTATATTATATATATATATATATATATATATATATAATAATTTAAAAACCAAACAAAAGAGATGTTTAGAATACTATTTGATCGACTGCTGCCCTTTATTAAAAAGACTGCAGTAGATATTTACTTTAATGATCTTTTATGCAGTATTCGTGAATATCACTAATTGTCAATTATCCTAATGTAAATATTTAATGTTCTATTATTACCTAATTAATGTAAATATTTAATTTTATAAAATCTAAAAAATGCAGTGTTGTTGAAAAATTACTAAGAAATATTCATAACTGAATGCAGTTGTATATATGTATATCAGTTGATTAATATTTTTTTTATTCATATCTTTTGGATTAGGAGGATATTTTGTAGTCTACATGTTGGGATCAGTTTTGGTTTTTCTCTTTGGTATTATGTTACCAGTTGCTAGTAAGTATGCTTTGATTTTCTTTTAACAGCTTTTCCTAATAAGGTTTTAAATTGCATTTTATTAAACCTGCTATTAAGTTGTGGCCTGTTGTCTCGGTCAGAGGAGCAGATGTTAAATTAACCAGACTACACATTGATCACACTCGACTTATGCACTTAGCACATTTTGATTCAGTGTCCTGAATTTAATTCTCACCGTATGCGGTATTTTAATTCTTTAACATTGGAGATGCGTGAATTGGTGGGAGAAAACCCTCACAAGAATATATTTGAATTTTTAAGAGCCACAAGTTTTATCCATTTTATATGAATGCCATGGGTTAAAAAAAAAATTTTTTTAGGAATCTTTTCTGTAATTGGAGTTTTAATTTTAAGATCTTTGTCCTTTAAACTTATTGTACTTAGATTTTATGGAAACAAAACATTGTTTATATTTTGACCTTGAAGAAATTTTTTATTTATAGACCATTTGGGAATAAACACACTCTACTTTTTTGGCACAGCATGGTCAGCTTTGGCCTATGCGCCATAAAAATCCAAACACCCATCCATCCTAATAAGGTTTTAATTAAATACATTAAAATGTCGAATTGTTGTTATTGAAGTTGAGTGACAATAATATTTAAGAAAACTATTTTTATGAAACATACTATTTATTGCTCAATAGTTTGCTTTGATTCTCATTGCACTTCTTTCCTGTTTTCCTTTAAAAATATTTTTTCCAGAAATGCTTCAAATTCTTATAAATAAAATTTTTATCTTTCCCCTTCCTTTCTGATGCATTTAATTTTCATATTACCTAAAGACTTTTAACTTAAGATTTTTTTATTTGTATTATTTCGTATAATTTTTTTATTTTATTTATAAGTTTAAGAAGCAGTTTTTAGATATGCGAAATATATTTAGATGATTCAAATTGAAGCATGCTAATTCTTTTATGTTGTATTTATTAATGGTATTAATTTTATAATAAAGATTTCAATGATGAAATTTTCTATGCTCGTACATCTAAATCTTCATTACTATAGTTTGAAAAGCCATTTCCAGCACTTATTGTGCAAAAAGTTTTTTTTATGATTTCTTTGATAACAATCTAACCTGCTTTGGTGCAATTTTCCCATAACTCTGATTTTTCATTTTTGCCATTAAAATATATTTAACCATTTTCAATGGCAGGAGCACCATAAAATTATGATTAAAATTGGCAAATTCATTATGTGAATTTGTGAACTCAATTTTGCCAGTTATTTTAAAATGATTCAAATATTAATAAAACCTTTTCTAGGATAAGCTACATCTTAAGGGTGACATATACATGCCACCTACAATTTTCAAATGTAATGTTAACCTATAGAGAAAATATTTAGATCTTTTTCCATTAGCTACTGCAGTGTTTAATGAAATCAACTGTAAAAGGTAGAAGGAATAAAAACATGTTTCTATTAAAGAAAAAAATTTTTTTTTTTGACTTTTAAAATTATTTTTGAATATTTATTAAAAATTCACAAAATTTCTACTGCATCATTTAAATAATTTCAGAAAAAATTCTATCATAAATAAAATAAAAGTAGCAAATAAGAAACATCCATTTGTGTTTCTTCTTTCCATTGCATATTAAATAAAAAAAAAAGCGCAAAAACAGTATTTTAGACCTAAAATTGGAAAAATAATTTACACTCCCCCCATGGTCCTTTAACTCCCCCCCATATACAGAGGAATACGCTATAAACCCTCCCTTTACCCTCTGATTGATTGTGTCTTTTACCACCGGGTCTTCACTAGCCATAAAATCTCCCCCTAAGTATTATTTTCTTTCTTTCTTTTTTGTTTTTATTTTGTTTACCATCACAGCTGTGTTGTCTGTGTCTTCACAATCTCACTTGTTTCTGCGAATGCAACTGCTCTCTTGGAAACATATCTGGTAGACTTTTTTCAAGTGTGTTATTAGATCTATCTGTAAATTTGTGTATCATAATTTTTTTTTGCTCACGTGTTTGAAAAGGGGGTGGGGGATTAACTGAATGTGAATTACCAAAGAGGTTCAAATAAAAGATTATATCCATTGACAAAAAGGAACATGTCCAACATCCTGCAAAAATATTTCTCCAGATAAGGCAATAAAAGCAAAAAAAAAAAAAAAAAAAAAATTGGAAATTATAGATGGGAAAACAACTGTAAATAAAAACCATAAGTTTTATTTTCAAGCTTCAAGGCAGCTGCATATAACACAAAGATGCTAAAAAACCAGAAAAAATAAATAAATCACAATCCAATATTTAGGTAACAAAAAATGGAGAAGAAATTGAGCTTCTTTTATTTTGATTGTTTATTGCCAGAACTTGTTGATTGCAGATATTCAAGATAGATGAAAATTCAGTATCCTTCTTTTATTATAAGAGCCCCCCCCCCCCCCACTGAAAAAAGAAGAAAACACTTTTAAACAAATAAGAATGTTTCCGAAGCTTTTTGTTCTTTGGACTCTTTTATAACTATACTTTTTTCTACATAAATCGTTACTATTCTGCTACATTAAAAAAAAAAAAAAATCAATGTTTCATATATTTGATCTGGTACATATGTTCATCTTGTTTATAAATTTTTCAATAAGTGATGATACATTTTATTCTTAATGGGAAAAGTGATATTGCTTTTATCAGAAAAATAATTACTGAAATTCATTTAAAGAGAGCTAAGATATAAGGAAATCTGTATCGTCTTTTATTTGCTAATGCTTGAATATTCTCATATTTCTGAACAATTTTTCTTTAAAATAACTATGATTTATACCATAGGTTCCCAATGTGGGCGTTTGGAGTTTTCAGGGGGGCGGTAAAAGACCCAGAGAAAATTAGAGGGCATTGATAGGGCATGGAGGAGTGTTAGAAGATTAACCAAATATAGTCTATAATGACTTCAAAGAATGATTCCAGGACATTTTAAACATACCAGACTGGGTTTTGGATCCTTTTTCCAAGGTCTATACAACATGATCACCTCAGTTAGAAGAAAAACTAATAGAACTAATGAGGAACAAATAGTTAAATTCAAGAATGATTACCAAGAATTTTGGGTGCAGAAGTCAATTTCACATCTATATTCAGGATTATGGTCGATTGCTCTGATGGCATAACCATCTTTATATTTAACAGAAGGATTTAGTGCTATAGCACCATTGGTAACATAAAAGAATTATGTTACCATGTTATTAACTCCATGTTACTGAACGTGGCGACTTACAATTGTTTTTAAGGGAAATCAAGCCCAATATTAATGAGCTCCTTAAAATGCATCAAATTCAGCTTTCTCATTAGTTAAGTTAGAAATTCGATGTCTTTGAATTTTAATAAAATTACGTATATGCGTTTTGTTTTCTGAAATTGTCAATTTATTTACTTAAAAAGCAATAGTTTATTATGAATTACTTCATATCATTAAAACCCCTGTCTGACCTTATAACAGGTAAGCTAAAACTTTTAAATAACGAAAAAATTCAGTAGCGTTTTAATTCCAACATTATTCTGTCTGTCAGTAATTTTTTAATTTAATTCTTGTTTTCACCAAGCATTATGTACACTCTTATTTCTCTGGAATTGGAGGGGGGTGGTATTGAAATATTCATTTCAAAAAGGGGCACCAGTTCAAAAAAAGGTTGGGAACCTATGATCTATACTCATAAAAGGAAATGTATGTGTGTGTAAGTATATTACATTAGCTCACTAAGCAATATCTTTATCAAAAGAAAAAACCTCCCCTGTCTAAAATTATTATTTTTTGGCTTGTTTAATGATTAATATAATTTAATAGCTTCATTTTATGTTTCTGATTTTGCTAATATTTATCAAATCATGGGCAACTCCATGCAAGTACTACTATTTATGTTAGTGGTTTGAGAGCTGTTATAGAAATCTTAAATCTTTAAGAGAAATTTTCATGCATCATTATCATTAAACTAAAATTTCAACAGCAACATGGTAACCAAGTAATGTTTTTAAAAAATCTATATTAGCACTTTAATACCAATATATTTTACTTTTAATCTTTCCACCTATTCGTGTATCTACATTGGCTATATTTGGGTAATGAGAAAATAATTGTTTAATGGAACAAGGAAAAAAATAAGCATTAAAGAACATGCAGCATCCAATAGATTTTAAAAATGCTCATTTTTACTAGTTAAAAATGAAGTGAAATTTTGCCATTTTATGTGATAATTTCCTAAAATATTACATAACAAAAAGCTTTTTCTTTATTTTTAAATTCAAAGAATTATCGTATTAATAATGTCACCTTTTGCTGTACAATTTTTTTCATATTTTTAATCTAATATTGAAAAAAAATATTGTAATTGCGTTTTACTATAATATATTTAATTGTTGAAATGAAACACAATTCTCCTTCATTGTTGCTACCAATATTTCTTTTGAGCTTTTTTTTAATGATGAAATTATGAAAAAACAGTTTATTTTTGCCTAATATATAGATTTAGAATTAAAATTATGCTTTTAATATACTTTTTGAAACATGTACTTACAATCAAGGTTTAACTTTGTAAACATGTAACAGTCAAACTTTTAAATCCTGTGATTCCTTAATGTAATAAATTGTTGGATGTATAAGAATCTATGTTAATGAAATTAATTATATTAGATGAGAATATAATCTGTAATGTGCATAAACAATGCTGAATAAAAAAGTTTTTTTATTAATTGAACTTTAAATATTTTGGTTTTTCATGTTCCCATTTTTGTTGTGATTATTGAAAATTAGAAAGGTGCCTTGCACAAAATGTGGAACAGTATAAGTTTTTAAAACTAGTAGTAAATGTTTTCATGTCTATAAAATTTGAAGTTAACTTTTACTCTTGTGAGTAAGCAATTAAAAGTAAACTAAGTTAAGTTTAGCGACCATAAATCTGGCTTATAACAATAACTAAAACTAAGTTGATCACTGCTTTCATAAAAACTTGTTCTTATATGACAAAGAAATAATGTTTTTTTGATGTGTTTCGGCATCTCTGTTACAGTATATTTTACAACTATTTTTCTTGCAATTCATGGTTATATATGAGTAATCATAATTTCTCTTTTGAATGAAGCAACATTCCTACTAAGTAATTAAAATGAATCTTGTTATACATTTTTTTAAAATTTTCGTTTCTTACCAATAAAAAAAATAGCTGATAAGCCTTCAGAAATGCAAAACTATTTTTATTTATTCCAGATGTCGAGAGAGAAAGGTTTGCGGTCACTTTATTCTTTTCTTTGTTAAATATAGGTGATCATATTATGCATATTGTAAAATATTAAAAAAAAAGAATTCTATAGAAAGTCGATTTATTTTTTTAAATGTGACTCTTTTTTTATATTTATTTTCATATATATAAGTAAAAAATATTACAAAGCCAAGATGAATTTTCCGTTTGAAACGTTCCAGAACTCTGATATGCAATTCCAGTTAAACGGATAAATGTGGCACAATCCAGGAAATAAATAAAACAAAACAAAATGAAAGAAATAATCATTCAATTAATGGTTTAAAAATTTCGAATACCAGGTGACACCGTATATAATATTTGCAATTTATTTTATTATTTTTTCTTCTAATTTATACACATAATCATATTAAATTGGTTGTATTCAACGTTTAGAAAAGCTAAGGAATAGAATCTATCCTAACATTATTTTTAAAATATTCATCTTTTCTTTTTAATATGGTACAAATGAGCCATTTAATTAAAATTTAGGATATTGTCTTTTTTTACAAAACTCGTGCAGAAATTAGGAATATCCCATCTACACAGAAACATTAGGTCATATCAAATACGCAGTATGAGTTCAAAAATTCACTTTAATTTTGTTCGTTTGATTTCTCATTCAAGCCTTTCATGTTGTTTTAAAATAAATAATTTGCTTATAAATTAAAAAAAATATGGGCATTTTATTTAAATTTACTGTTAGCACTTAGCCTCTTCAAAGAGTAAGTGAAGGCTCACACAGCAATATTTTCTGAGGACTAGGAATTCTTTTCTTGTTGGGTGTTATTCGGCTTGTCAATCAAACTTTTTAAGCCTCTTTGTTCGTTAGTTTGGTCATCGCCTTATTCCCCCCACCCCCATCCATCGCATTGGGTTTTGTTTGTATATGGCACTCTTAATTGTTAGTATGATTTCATTGTTATTATTAGACTGTAAAATCATGAATCATTTCTATTGCAACAAAAATGTATGCTAGCAATAGTGTAAGACACCCATTTTTTACTTATTTTTGAAATATTCTTTCTAAAAAGCTATTTTCTTTCTTTTGTTTACTGTAATATTTTGAATTTTTGTTACTTATCAATTTATATGGCAATTAGCAATTACACGACTGTTTTTTATTAACTAAAGATATTTTTTTTTGTTTTGTTTAAACTTGAAACAACTTTCTTGCATATATTTTTATTTGCAAAGAATTTAGTCTCTAAAGGTAAGATTGTTTTCAATTTTAAAAACAATAAATACATAGTCACTTTGGTTCCAGTGGCCTATTAATTTAGAATCGAGGAAGGTATAGATGTCCCAAGCATCAATCTTATAAGATATCATCAAGAAAATGATGCATTTACATCTTTTTTTAAAAAATAAAATCATGAAGGAGTGAAAAAAACAACAATGCCTTTATTGTCATTTAAACCAAAAATGATTATTTTGATTTAAAAATTATACTACACCCTGATTGCATGCTATTCTCATCAACCATTATTTGAATATGTTTATGCTAATTCTTCTTTTCATAAGTTTATCTATAACTTTCTAAAAAATAAATATTTCATTTCTCCAAAAATAAATAGTTTGAATTATATAAGAAAATAACGTGAAAAGATTGATGCCATTTTATAAATGCTAATTGCCAACCTTAAGCTGACAAAGACTAGCTTGGTTCATTGGCTGACAAAGACTAACTACTTTAAGTTTTTTCCTGGTTTTCTTCATTGATTAAACATAAAAGAAAATAATTTGTCATAATTACAGCACATGTACAGAATTCTTGTGAAAAATGCAGTTTTAGTTTTCAGCAAGCTTTTAGTCTGTATCTTCTGTGTTTATAAATAAAGATTGGTGTGAATATATTTAAATGAATTAATCTATCCCTTGGTGTGTTGCTTTTACCCTCCTTATGAATAATACCTTCAGCAGATGCAGTTGTGATAAATTAGACAATATTTCAGCCGAACCTCACTTAAATTTATTTCATTTCTGAATTCTATTCATAATGTAAAATATTTGTTAAGCTAAACAATTTTTGTCTCTCATAGGAATCTATGTTAAATTCTATGCATTCTATTCTTTAAATAAAGAGGCTCAAACAAATTTATAATTACGTAGCTTATTATTTATAATTTTTCTGTTTTTTACAAAAAAAATTGCCTAAAGACATATATATTTGACTATTCTTCATTATTTGGTTCACTATTATGAGGCACAGCATATGTAAAAATCCCTTCTTTGTATGGGATTTTTTTAGTGTGAGGGGTAGAGAAAATTATCATTTCCAAATTTAGTGTCAAATTTTTATTCACATATTGATTCAAAATAAAACACTAAATTACAAAATTTAAGAAAAGAAAAATCAATACTTTAACAGAGGGACATTCTCCTCCTCGGTTTCAGACTTCTCTTCTTTCAACCTTGCCTTTCTCTCCTTTTCTCTATTCAGTAAATGGTGTTGCTATCAGTGGTGAGCAGGGTTGCCAAAATTGGCACATAACTGATTGATTGGATGGATAATTCTCATTATGTGATGATACAACTTTCCTGCTTTCATCCTCTTTCTTATTTCAATGGAGGGTTGTTGCATTACTGATGTTATTACTCCCCTCACTCCTAGCTGAATCTTATTAGCATTATTATTATTTAAATACTTAATGCAATTTATAAATATTTTGATAGTTATGTTTTTCTACTTATTCATTGATGTTCTTATTATCCACCTCTAGTCCCATAATCTTGGTTTGAGATACAATCTCCTTATTGTAAATCTTACAAGTATTTGCTCAAATGCCTCAGAACTGTAATCAACAAAACTGTCTGACCAAACCTTCTTTTATGTACATGTAAGGGTTCTCATTTTGAAAGTATATGGTACTGTCTAATGCCTGGGGAACATAACACTCCTCCCAGGGCCAGTCATCTGGGAGTTGCGGTGGGTGCTATGAACCCTGGTCCCTCAGCTGAGGGCGGCTCCTATCGTGATTAAGAATTAAAATACTGTTCTGAACAACAATAATAGCTTTTACACGTACTGAAAGTATACAAGTTTGATTCCACGTAGTTAGCTGAGCATCAATTTATGCCATTATTAGGCAATGATCGTGGTGATACCTATAAGGGTTGATTTATGAATAAATAGATCCCTTTCAGACATGTTAAGACAGAGTGGTGCTACTTCTGGATGCTGAAGCAGGGCTCAAATGGACTTGTAAATCATCAGACATATACTGTTTTCTGCGTTTTTTATGCCTGTATCTATATATGTTTATTTGCACAAACAAAAATTAAAATAAAGAAAAGCGATCCACTCTTGGCAATGCATATTGCAATTACCGTTTCACCGGCTATGCCCGGAATGAAAAGAATTAAGGAAAAAGTTTAAATTTAGCAATCGTCGGATTTCAATATATACGAAGTTCATAGCATATATTGTAATCTTTTGCAAGCATGTACATATTGTTTATATGAGGTAAGTAGATTTACAATTAATTTGATAATTCATACTATCAGTTAATTTGATAATACTGCTTAATACTGTTTGATGTAACTATGTCCATGCTAAGGAAATACCCCTCTGGGTATTAAAAAAAAACAGAAAATTATCAAAAAAGAATGAAAGCTTAGTTTCAAGAAATCACGAGTAGATCTGTTTTCTTGGCTACAAAGCAATTCTGGCAAAGAAATTGCTTCAGTTTCAGAAGTTACAATTCAACTGGGGTAAAAATTTCTTCTCCAACTGCACAGACTTGCAATGAAAATATTGAAATGGTGAAATTAGTTGAAGAATCATGTGTTTATAGAATGTTTTGAGTTAAAATCGAACCTAAGCAACATAAAGTTTTTTCTAAAAAAGCGGCTGGTCGATTATTTTTCACTACATATTACTTTAAAAAAAATGCCAGCTGGTTAATTTATTAAAAGATGCAAGCCTCAATATTTTCTTCTACTTTTACAGTTAAAGCTCTTTATTCGCTGTGTTATGTTCCATAAATATGCTGCGAATACAGAAACCGTGAATACGGAATGGTAATTTATATGGGATTATAGGGGATACGTTCCTAGGTGACAAAATAATAAAAAAAAAACATAAAATCAATTTAATTGGTTTTGAACATTTTGATTAATTATCTTAAGGCTTAGGCAATGGTTAAAAATTTTTTATAATTTTCTCTTGCTTAGCAGTTTTTAAAAGCTCCTTCCATTCACACTGATACGCAGCAGTCGCACTAGCAATTTGCCTCTTAAAAATAAGACTTCGTTCCATAGACGTATCAATGTTCATAAAGAAATCACAAAGCTCATTTGCCATTTTTACTATGGGACACGTTATGCCTTACTTCTTCCAAAATCAGAAGAATTATTTCATCTCATTTGTATAAATATGTTTAATATGTAATTCAAATTTTTGCAAACATAAATTCAAAACTAAAAACTACAAAAAAGAAAACAGTTTTAACACTAATTGTAAATTATATTGCTTGTTGTATTGACTTATGTAAATTATTTTGTAACTTTATTGTATAATTTTGCTTTCTAAATTATTTGTATTAGTTGTTTTAAATTCACCGTAAAAATATTTTTTAAATTATTAAATATTTTTTTAATTATTAAATATTTTTCAAATTATGAAAAACAATCAAAATTATTAAGATTATTTTCTGCAAGTATTTTTATTAAATATTCTTTATTAAACTTGATTTAAATTAAAATTAAATATTTCCTGACATTTTTAGATAATTTGTCACATTTTCTATTGCAGTTACTCTTTTTTTAAAAATCTAGTTTATAATTCAAATTAAGGGTTTAAATTTGTTTATCTTAAAAATTTTAATTAACCATTTTACTTTATTTCACATGTATTATTTATAAAAATGTAATATGTTATAAAGTTTTTCTATATTTCAATTTGTATTTGTGTTTTTAGTTATCTTCATTCATGCATCTTTAAGACTTCGCAATATCCGAAACAAGCTGACAAATAAGATTGAGACAATTGGACTGAAGAAAACTCCTATGGGATTATTTCTAGAAGCTCTTGGTCAAGAATCTTGTTTGACATCTTAAATGTACCCAACTTCATTGTAAATTTTCAATGAATATGATTTACCAATTCTTTAAAATCAAAAAAATGTTATAAATAAAACCTTGTAATATGTAATGCTTTTCAATCGTACTCAACTTTATTTCTTTGTGCACTAGAGAATTAGATGAGTTGCATTATTATAGCATTGCAAAGACTAGAATTAAAAGTTATTGAAATATGTATCTATCGCTTTTTGTCATCATGCTGCTTGATGTTTAACAGGAATGTTTTGATCTGAATTTACTTGTGTTGCTTATAGAATGCAACTTTTATCTGCTTTTGTAAAAGAAACCTGTCTGGTTTTAATTATTAAAATATAAAGTAACAAGCTTGCAGCATATTTAAATTTAACTTTCTTTAGAAAAAAAAAGAGTCTGCCTTAAATATGAAAGCTTTTACTAGTGTAAATTTTAATTAATTAAATTGATTATTGTTATCGTTTAAGGCATTAGTGTGGGAGAATTGCTAGAAAGAAATGTTAATTTAAACAAAATATTTCTGCTTATTAAGCAAATCTAAGTATTTGCGATTGTGTGTGAAAATTCCATTATAAGGTAATTATTTTTTTTAAGAAATATTTATTCATATGAAGTAAATTTATTCAATGTTTTCTAGTTTTGAAATAGCCGTACTCTCTAATATCTTTTATATAATCATCAAAAGCTTTTGCTTACCCATGAAGTTTTTCATATATAAATTCTAACCGTGATGACAGCTTTCAGTTTAGCATTTGCATGCAGTTTAATGCCCTCAGAGAAAACAATTTTTTGGGAGGGGGATTTTCTTTCATATGTGTATATGTTAAATTTTTTAATGGATTATTTAAAATCTCTAAATGCAAAGGGTCTTTGTAGTTTCAAAAATTAAGCTTGCATTTAGCTTTATTGTTTAGTTTGTTATAAAATGTCTATTAATGTTTTTGAATTTTAGAAATGTTTTTATTTTGTGTCAAATTTTATTTTGAAATTTTGAACAATTTTTTTAATTTTTTTTTTTTTTTTTTTTTTGTAAATAATTATAAAAAAAATTTGTGCATTCTTATTCTCTTTGATTGCAGCTTTTGTATTTGAAAAATAATTGCCTTTTATTAAAATTTAATTCATCCATTTAAAATTCCTTCTCAATAGAAATTAAATCCTTTTCATTAAAATAGCTTAAGGATTGATAAATTGATGAATGCTTATATAAGCATCCAAGTCTACATCTATAACTGTAATTAAATATCAGGTATTAATAATTGCTGTATATGCAGGTATTTTGTATAGTAATTTTTCATTCTTCATCAGTTATGGTTATTACTATATGATCAGCTTCTTTTGGGAGCAAAAAGTGCCAAATCTTGCTGATATAGGTTAAAATAGCTATTTGGAATGTATAAATTTTTTTAAAAATAGAATTTGTTATATTTTGAGTATATTTTTCTCATTTAGGATTAACTGTAGATATAAAAAAAAATGTTACTTAGAAAAATAATAATATTGCATCGATAATTTAAAAAAATGAAAAATAATAAAAATGTAGAATATTTTCAAGCCTGACTTCATTTAAAACAAGATCTCAATGTAGGCAAACATGATACATAATGAGTTCCAAAAGTTATGCAGGTTTCTTTAACTAGTGTTTTGTGTGCAAGTGTTTGCATTGTTAGAAATTCTTATTTTATATGTGGTATAATTCTTTATTAGTCTTTCATTTTTTATAGAATAGTCTATTTTTGAATCTTATTATAAAATGCAATTTTCATAGAATAATTATTCAGAAATTAAAAGCATTTTTTGCGAAAATTTTAATTCCAAAATTAATTTGATCTTCATTTGTTATTCTATATTAATTGGAATGTTGGATTTGAAGTATGTCATGTTTTGTGTAATAAAAGATATGTAGACAGATATTTGTAATATATGTCTTATTTTTATGTTTGATATAACATAACACTAATCACAGTTATACCAAATGTTTGTTATATATATTTAAAAATCCTTTTTTTTTTTTTAAATGGGATGATGATTTTTTATTTCTGCTCTTTTCTGTCTTTCAAATAGTTTTCTTTTTTTAGTTTTCTTTTTATTAATTCTGCTAAATTAGATAACAGATTGAAAATATTTTTGTTTATTATATTTTATTGGTTTCCGATTGATGCATTTATGTGAATAATTTTTCTTCCTCTCTGACATTGCTTTCTTTAGTTTTATCAGTGATTGTGATATTTTTTATTATTTGCAATTGTATATAAATTCAATTTTTCAGCACTTTTCCTTTAAATGTGATGTTCATTCTGTATGATTTTTGCAGATTTAAGTGAGACATTTTAACTTTCTTGTTAACATTGTGTGAGTTAAGAATTGTTAATATTCTATTTAAACTTATTTTATCACAAAAGAATTTATAAGCATATAACTCTTTATCTGTCACTTTTATTTTTTTACAGTCATGCTATAGATTCAGAATTTTGTGATGAAGGAAAATAAAAAGTAAAATATTTTTCAAACAGCAGTAATTAATGTTTGATTTAAAATTTGCAATCTTTGATTTGCATTCGCCCTCTTTTATTGCACTAAATATAAAAGTTAATCTTTGTTATATGTATCATATGAAAAGTTTAACTTAGAAATAATTTAATAGAATTTTAAAGAGTATAGAGTTTTTTTAGAGTTAAATATGAAATAAAATAAAAGATATTTCAAACATTTAAACATTGTGTATGACTTTGTGATTATGCATTCAGTTTAATGAATATTTTTTATTCTTTTTTTTTAGTATTAAAAAAATTAGTTCATTAAATGTATTGATAGTTATAAAAGTATGTAAATTGTTATTGCCATTATTGGAGCACAACATTTTATTAAATATTAATTAATATTTTAACTACTACAAAATTCATTAATAAATTTAGATATTTATATGCTTTTCTTTCGATCACAAAAATTTCCTTATATCTAATTTCAATTAAATTTTGGCCTAGTGAAAATATAAATTTTGCTTCAAAGTTCTGTGTGAGAATCTTTTTTATTAGTTTGCTGTGAAGTTGTAAACAAGATTGTAAATTACAAAAAGATTTATTTTAGAATGGATATCAGTCAGTATGGTTCCTCAATAACTTTTTGAGGAAACTGGAATTGTTGAGCTTATATTTTATGCATTAATTATTTCTGTATGTGTGTACATATGTAAATTTAAGCATCATTTCATATATATCCATAAAATTTTAATGTTTCTTATAAATTAAATTTTTTATGAGATACTTTTAGTAAAATCAACATATTTTAATTTATAAACAATTTCGCTGGCTGTTAAATTTAAAAATATTTTCAGATTCAATTAAAATATTATCTAATTAAACTTAAATTTGATTGTTTATTAAAAAGTATGATTTAGTCTTTTGCTGTATTGGATAAATTTTAGTTTATAAATCATGAAATAAAGTGTGTATATAAAGAAAATAAAATTAGGTTCGATTTCAAAACAATATATTTTATTTTATACATATAAATGTTTCTATATAAAGTAGTTTATAGTATTTGTATAAAATATGCATCTCTACAATTGTAACTGAATGGTTCAGCATTATAAAAATGTATTGAAGTTATGTTGAATAAAATAAATTTCTCTAAGTGTTTTTCCTTTTAATTTTTCAAAACTCTTATCAAAATTCATTTATTAATTTATTATAAACTAGCCGCCTTTGGCGACCAGCTGGTTCGCCATGAGTAATGGGTTCTAAAATTTTCAATTAAATCACATATTCATTAGCTTTGAAGTAACTCCGGGTATTGATTGGCCTGAAATCAATATTTTCTTTGATATGATGAACTGAAAGTTCTAAAAGAACGCGTTTTCCTAATAATCCTTAATTTTATAAATCAGTCAGTTTTAATGAATGATTTAGAAGACTGATTGATGTAGCAACTTTTATTTAAAATATTAATTAAAAATATTTTGTAAAATATGGCTCACAGAGCAAAGTATGAAGAAATCTAACTCATTATTCATAAATGCATTGTTTGACTCAAACTACTTAAAATGTAATTATTTACTTCATTTAGATCAAATTAATAGTATTAAACAATATATATGCCTATTAATAATATTTTACAAATTGGCCATTGGAAAGAAATTTGAATGCATATCCTGTATAAATATAATTTATTCAATTAATGATTTAAATATTGCAAACGATCATAGAATCCTTTGAATTGCATTTTTTAAAGAAAATATCACATTTTATATTTATTTTATTTTATCCAGTCACGTGGTAAAAGGTGCATTTCTTTACATTTATTTTGCGATGATAGTTTTTTTTATTCGAACTTCCGGCATTCTTTTATATTATCCAGTCAAGTGCTAAAAACATGGTTAAAATATTTCTTTAAAAATTCGTTAAAAATAGAAGCTTACGTTATAAATTTAAAAAACTGATACTATACCGTTAGAAAGCTAATTTTTTAAAATCTTTAAATTGATATAAAAATGATGTTTGTGCGATAATATTTTCGGAAGTTATAGCGGGAAAACGTCGAAATTTCGCTTAAATTTTAATTAGTTAAAATTAAAAATTCGAAAAAAAGGGCTCAGAGGTGCACATTCCCGACCTCCAAGGTATACATGTACCAAATTTGTTAGCTGTAGGTCCAACGGTCTGGCCTGTAGAGCGCCAACACACACACATATTGAGCTTTATTATAAGTATAGATATAGACTAGCTCAATTTACGTGGAAATTTTGATGTATATGTACGAAAATCTATCAAATAATAACAAATAAAAAAAATTAAACCTAACCTGTAAACGATACATTTAAAAGTATAAACATATACGAAAAATATATAGCATAAATACAATTTTATGACAAAAACACGCAACTAATGTACAAACAATTTATTTTCATTGTATACCCAATATAAAACAAAACAGCAAATCAAGTTCGTATTTCTTTAAAATCAGGTCAAATCTATTTTATTTATTGATCGAGATTGAGATAGATACAACAGTATTACACGTGTCTTTCCTACTTCTGTTGGGGTAATGCAATACAGATTAGAAATTTTTTATTTCCTTCATTCTGTTTTCTTTTAATTTAAAAGTACTTCTGAATGAAACTGAAAGATCGATTAATTAACAACATTTGAAATTTTAATACATCAAATACAAAGAAAACAAATAGAATCGTTTGAAACAATCGGTCGAAATTCTCCTAAGTCTAACCTCATTTATTTTGGGGGGGGGGGGAACTGGCGGAATTTGGCTTCAGCTTTTTGGCTCGAAAATTAGTTTTTAATTAATAAAAAATTAACCGGAATAAAAAATAGTCTATGTTCTCTTCCAGACTATAATCTTTGTGCTAAATTTCATCCGATTCCGTTTAATACGAGCGCAATGTTTAACAAATGTTTGGCGCAGTATGATCATATCTGGTCCTTGCGCCATAAAAACAAACCAAACCAAACCAATCATCCGATTCCGTTTTGGCGTGATGGAGTAACAAACACCCAAACTTTCACATTTATAATATTATTAAAGATAGATTCTAGATTCCACAATAACAATTCCACTTTTTTTTATTATAAAATACTGATTTTTGAGTTTTTTTCCTTACACTAAACAGGTAAAAAGAACCTTCTGTTCAAAGTCAAATGTTTTGCTTGGAAGCTGTTAATTTAAAAAAATAACTTTGATGATAATATCCTTGTTGGAAATACTACACAATATAAAATGTTCATTCATATTTTCTACCTACTAGACTGGATTTTGATTATTTTCAAGAATATTTGAAATAAACTGATTAAAAAAAATTATTATTGATGACGTGTATTTATTATTTTTATTTTAATATTCACAAGTCAATTAAAAATATTCACTAAAAATTCATAGATATTTGTAATTAAGTTATAAAAATCTCAAGTTATGTTTTATAAGAAAATAATTTTTTCTTTATTATTTACCTTTCCTTATTTCCATTTTGATAGCCTCCTTATGGTTCATTTCTTTAATTTGGTCTCGGCCGCTTGCCTGATGGTGAAGTTCGAAATTCAATTCCATGGAAGAACCGTTGTGTAAAAGGGTCTGGCGCACGTTAAATTTGTCCTGGCCAAACATCCTCCAGCTGGTAAGGAGAGGAGGCTGCCAGTTGAGGTGTCATCCTCGTCATCTGACTGTCTTTCAAAATCAAGGGCTCCGTACCAAAAATAGTTGCTTTAAAAGGGGATTTAAGATAACTAAACGAAATCAAACTACACTGATGGGAAAAAAAATCCCAACACTAGGAAGGAGCTGTGCTAAATAAACGAAATTCGGTAGGCGTGTTTATACATCTGAAAGAGGACGTCGATTCAAATTTCGAGCTACGCGCGTAAGTGTGGCGCTAGTAGCGACACTATGAACATGCAAATGAGGTTTGCTTTAAATAAACGTTATAAGGTTCGTGATCGTTATTTACAGTTGAGATTAGACGTAGTGAGTTAATGTTAGTCAAGGATACCTCTGGGAAGACGAAGAAGCCATTGTCAACAGCTCACTGAGTTTGAACTTGGTCTTGTTGTAGGGCTACGAGAAGGTGGGTTTTCTTTCCGTGATATTGCTGAAAAACTTGGCAGGAATGTATCCACTGTGCATGAGTATTGGCGGCAGTGGTCAAGGGAAGGTACTGCCTCAAGAAGACCAGGTTCCGGTCGGCCACGTGGTACTACTGAGAGGGAAGACCGTCGTATTCGGCATATGGCTGTAGCTAATCGTACTGCGTCTGCTGCTGAAATTCGTGCTGCAGTTGGCACCACAGTGACACAACGAACTGTTACAAATCGGTTACTTCAAGGACAGCTCCGAGCCAGACGCCCTGTACATTGCATCCACTGACTCCAAACCATTGCCGTTTGCGACGTGAGTGGTGTCAAGTTAGAGCTCATTGGAGGACGGGGTGGAGATCTGCTGTGTATTCTGATGAAAGCCAGTTCTGCCTTGGTTGCCGTGATAGTCGTTTGTTGGTTAGAAGGAGGCCAGGTGAACGCCTGCTAGTGACCTGTCTGCGGCCTAGACACACAGGGCCTACTTCTGGAGTTATGGTTTGGGGAGCAATTTCGTATGACAGCAGGAGCACTTTCGTGGTTATCCCACGCAGCCTGACTGCAGATTTGTACGTCAGTCTAGTGATACAACCTATTGCGCTGCCATTCATGAACAGCATTCAAGGGGGTCTTTTCCAACAGGATAACGCTTGCCCTCATACCGCTGTTGTAACCCAACATGCTCTACAGAGTGTCGACATGTTGCCTTGGCCTGCTAGATCACCAGATCTTTCTCCAATCGAGCACGTATGGGACATCATTGGACGACAACTCCAGCGTCATCCACAACCAGCTTTAACCGTCCCTGCATTGACCGCCCAAGTGCAACAGGCATGGAACTCCATCCCACAAACTGATATCCGACACCTGTACGACACAATGCATGCACGTTTGCATGCTTGCATTCAAAATTCTGGCGGTTACACCGGTTACTAATGTACCAACATTTCACATTTGAAATGGCTCTTCTCGCCAATGGCTCTACCTGTGATCTCGAAACTTTAATCAATTAAATATGTTACCTTGACAAATGTATTCCTAAAATTTCATTACTGTACAATAATTTTTTCTTGGTGTTGGGATTTTTTTTCCATCAGTGTAGTTTGGTCTGAGGGAGGCAGGGGAGGACATTATCATTTAGTTGAATTGTCTTCTCCTGTCTGTAGAAAATGATTAAATTTCTTTTATGATTGGCATCTAGGGCTGCTTTAAATCGGGACGTTAATATTGCGAAACTAAGCTAATTTCTTTTCTTTAATACTATTTCTGTTTCAATTATTGATTTATTCTTTATTTCTGCAGTGTTCCTTAAACTGTAGCATTTTACACATTCGTTTCGTATTTATATATATTTTTATATGTTTTTAAGCGCTGTTTCTTCTTTATTTCAGTTTACTTTTGTTTTTCATTTTATTTGTTATTTGTTATTATTATATTTGTATTCATATTTTTACCATTTATCTTTTGATTGTTTATTATTTTGTCATATCTATGTTTGTTTAAGTATAAGTATGTGTGTTGGAGATTTTCTCATAAACAGTGGGTTGAATTTAATCATGCTAAAAAATCTTACTTTTGAAAAATGCATAAATTATTAAATTATTTATAAATTAATTGAAATTTTTTTTGATATAAATATTTTAAATTAGTATTTCATTTCTGGGTTGTTGTTTTTTTTTTGAAAATTTTAAAATTTAACAAATGCAGATGAATTTAATATAAGGAAATTCATAAATACTGCTTTCTAAGCATCAGTGAATATTTTTTTTTGTTTTTGAAATTGCTTTTTTAATGTATATTGTATTTCAACCGTCGTATAATTTCTAGTCGTTAGGAATACTATTATATTTCTAGGTTGTCTTTAAAGTTTCATACTAGAAGCATTCAGTTACATTTAAGTACTGTTACTAACTATAGCTCTTGGGCCGTGGTGGCATGCTTGTAAGGTCTCAGTTTCAGAATCAGAGGTTTAGGTTCGATATTCGATTCAACCTAAGAACCGTCGTATAAAAGGGTCTAATGTACGTTAAATCCGTCGGAGCTTTACGTTCTCCCTTTGGAATGGTGTGGAAGTTTGGAGAGAGGGCCGTCAGCTTAGTTGTTATCCTCATCATCTGACCGCGGTTCATAATTGCGAAGTCCGTCCCAAAATAGCCCTAGAGTTACTTTAAAACGGGACGTTAATATAATTACACTTTTTTACATTTAATGCAACTATAATTTTCTAAACCATTTGATAAAGATGCAAATAAGTGAGAAGGATCAGAGTAGATTTTTAGCCTATTTTATCAATATTTCCCAAATGGACCACATTCGTGGTTCAAAGCGTAATCATTTCTTAACTTAATTCAGTACGTAAGATAACGTTAATTCAGTGATTTGCCAAAGAAGTTTTAAAATGTAGAAAGAGGAAGCAAAAGACCTTCCTGTGGAAATTTACTTAAAAACAGGCGGCTAACTATTTTGAATGCATCCCGCGCCTCCTAAAGCCATTCTAGAAAAGAAGAATACGAAGTATTGCTCATAAAGCTACTTTTTATTATACCGGAAAGTATTTTTATTACAAACTAGCCGCCTTTGGCGACCAGCTGGTTCGCCATGTGTAAAGCGTTCTAAAATTTTCAATTAAATCACATATTCATTAGCCTTGAAGTAAATCCGGGCATTGATTGACCTGAAATTAATATTTTCTTTAAGATGATGGACGGAAAGTTCTAAAAGTACACCTTTTCCTAATAATATTCTTTAATTTTATGAATCAGTCAGTTTTAACCATCGGTTATGCTTCCAAAATATTAAAAAAAAAAAATTCGATGATGTTGTCAAAATATTAAATGTGTTTTTTAAAGAAAGCGAGAAAGGGGAAAAAAGCATTAAATTAATGATATTGCAAACGATTACATAAATATGCCATTAAATCGGGATTTCAATGCATATCCTGTCTAAATTCAATCAGGTTTACTATAAATAAAGATGATTTAGGGAATAAATGATATAGATATTGCAAACGATTAAAGAAACCTTTGCTTTGCATTTATTTATTTTTTTTTTTTAGAAAATATCACATTTTATGTTTCTTTTATTTTATCTAGTCACGTGCTTATAGTTGTATTGCTTTAGATTTATTTGCGATGATAATTTTTTTTATTTGAACTTCCGGCATTCTTTTATTTTATCTAGTCACGTGCTAAAAAACATGGTTAAAATATTTTTTTAAAATTCG
Organism: Argiope trifasciata; assembly: GCA_026543055.1. NCBI lineage: Eukaryota > Metazoa > Arthropoda > Arachnida > Araneae > Araneidae > Argiope > Argiope trifasciata. The sequence goes on along the minus strand of JAPMOQ010015927.1, from coordinate 8,603,687 downwards.
TTAAAAATAGAAGCTTACGTTTTAAATTTAAAAAACTGATACCGTTAGAAAGTTAATTTTTTACTCTTTAAATTGATGTAAAAATCATGTTTATGCGATCATATTTTCGGAAGTTATAGCGGAAAAACGTCGACATTTCGCTTAAATTTTAATTAATTCAAATTCTAATTAAAAATTCGAAAAAAGGGCTCCGAGGTGCACACTCCTGACCTCCAAGGTATACATGTACCAAATTTGGTAGCTGTAGGTCCAACGGTCTGGCCTGTAGAGCGCCAACACACACACACACACACGCACACACACACACACACACACACGCACACACACACACACACACACACATTGAGCTTTATTATAAGTATAGATAATCACATCACAATTATATCATTATTCTTCGCACACAGTCATTATGCAGATTAAAATTCGTTTTTTTTTATTATGGGTTGCGAAATTCGCTATCATTAGCTAATATTAATTAAACTGAATTTGAATATTTCTTGATACAAACGTGTAAAATTCCACTTACAATAAAAATTAAAAGCATTTTGTTTTCATTTCGAGAAATAATAATAATAAAATGGACAAAAATTTAAATCAAAGTAATTATTATAATTTATAGGTTGAACACAAATTTTATATTTTAAAGTAATAATTAATAATTTTATACAATGAAAATGGGAATGATCATTTTAGACACGTGACTTCGCAAATTTGTAATTCATTGCGCATCTTGGGAGAATAGTTCATATACAACAAGACTTTAGACTCATTTTACGTTTCGATGACATTAGTAGTTATGTTTTTTGTGTTTATTTATTATAGTCACTTTGAAGAATTCACTTGGTTATGGAATGCAATAACAAGAGACCAAATCTTAGCAATATAAAATTGGTAAAATGTAATCTTTTTTAAAAAAATAAACTTTTTTTTTGTTACAAATTAATATTAGTTTATTATTAGATGAAATGATGGAAAAATTTATGCTTGTGTGAAATTATACATAATTTAATCTTTTTCTTGGTGTCACCTTTTTTTTTAGCTGCAATTTATATTAATTTTTCTTTTAAAAAATTGCTTATTAATTTTTTTTCCATTTTTATAAAAATGAAATTATGTAAAATGTTTTTCGTTCAGTTTCTATTTTCAAAATTTATAAGCATTTATGCTCGTGTTGGCCATATGCAATTTTTATATCTTGATTTAATAGTCACTTTATCATTTAACTTTGTTCAAGTTTTATTCCATATAATGGCGCCACTAGTTAGTAAATGTAGAGAAAATTGGTTTTAATGTTTCTTAATACTTGTATAAATAAATTATAATTTAAAAAAAAGAGAAAAATATATAAGTTTAACAAAATTGCTTTTTTTTAATAATTAATAAAAAATGCTTAACTTTTTTTATTGGATTTATTTATTCTATTACATAGATTTTATTATGCATTAAACGAGCATAAAAAAAACCCCAATCAATTTGTAGCATACACTGCAACTAAAAAGTTGATGTGGAGGGGAAGATTTCTGTAAATTTAGAAATTACTTTGTAAGCAGGAATACTAAAGAACACACTTTGATGTGTAGTATTCAAAATTATTAGATTTGAGTTTTACTATAATATGTTGATGTAAAATAATGAATATAGTATCATACTCAGGCAAATTTCTTAGAGCTATATGTTTGAATCATGAAACAAAAATCTCCATAATATTAATCAAAATTCTTTTATTAAATCAAAGGTTTATTGAGAATGAATATCATTTCTGAAATAATGCATTGATCATAAAATAAAATATTGTTATGTCTATTTTATTGATTATTGAACTTAACATGATTATAATTAATAAGCAAGTGCTAACTATAATCTATACTACTTATAAAAATGTAAATATGTTTGTCTGTATTGAAGCTCAACAGTTCAGACGTACATCTACAAAATGTGGCACATATTCTTTATTTGAATTTTTAATTGATTTGATTTTGCAATTTATTTTGATTTTTTTTAAAGTAGAAATTAAGCTGAATTTAGAAGTTAACCCCTATGATCCTCGAAGATATTGTCGCTCAAAAATAAATTTTACTACATTTCAGAATTTAAAAAATATCTTTTTAATAATACTAATTTCCCAATTATACAATTTTTTTCTGACTTTTACCAATTTTTTAAACCTACTTTTTAACAATAGATTACATTTTTTCCCTGAAGTTCAAACCGTCTTCATTTTTTCATCAAATGTGTGATCACATTTTCTTCCATTGTTGAAAATTAAAAAAGAAGGATTTGTTTCTTATCTGTGTAATCATATAATTTTTTTAAAAAATAATATCACGAAATTAAAAAAAAAAAGGATGACCAAATAGTTACTTTTTTATTAGTGCGGATGTCATGGGATTGACATTAAGGTTTATGCGCACATTGATCAGAGTATATTTAAGACAATTAAAATAATCTAGCTTTAATGTCTGATGATTTATCAAAATCTTAAACTCGGTTATGTTTATGTAATTTAAATAAAATTAAATGTAACTAAAATTGCTGGTTAACCATCTAGTCACCAAAAGCGTTTAGATTACCTTAATCGACAGGAAAAGGACTCAGTAATGTCATGTAACAGTGTAATAAGAAGATTTAAAAATCTACGAAAATCGAATGATTCAACCTAATATATTTAAACCAGCATCTTTGAAAAAATAAGTATTTATATTTTTAAATGATATAAAAAACACTTTTGAGATATAGTTATTTTAGAAATTGCAAGCTGAATGGTTTGTATTAGAAACGGCCATATACATAATAAACAGAGCATATGAATGAAATTAAAATAATATTTTTTAATATCTGATGTTTTGAGGAAATCATAAACACTAAATTATACCTAACGGTTTAACTTATATTAAATGTAACGAATATCACCAGCGGATTTGCTCGACGCCATAGCCCTCGGCCTCCTGTCATCATCTTCCCTATCGGTAAGAGCAACATTACTTGACCTTAAACTAACAAGCACTATTTAAAAATTAACGATGCATTCTATAAAATTTAAATCAAAGTATTTGGAAAGATATGTGTTTATGTATTGAGATGTTTAATATACTTTTTAGAAAAATAATTTCAGGAGGTTGCAATTGAAGAAAAAGCACTGAAGTTTTAAATATATTTCGATTATTTAATTAAATGTTTTAAATTGATTAAAAAGGACATTTGAAGAAATATCACAAATACCTACAATTGGGTCCCAGAAAAGCATCTGTAAATTTCATATTGTAAATATTTAGTAATACAAAAGTATTTTGTTGAGGAAATCATTCAGACTCAGTTTAATAAAATATTTTATTTTTAGCAGTCATTAATCCTGGCGAAGCAACTGGTCAACAAAGGCGTCTATTTGAAAAGAGTTTGTTAATAGAAAATTCATGAGTCATATTTCGTTCAGAATCAAAACGTTTTGGATTGTAGAAATGAAGTTTAAAACATTTACATAAATCTATTAAGACTAAAAATCGATCAGGCAACTTAAATATATTGTCAAGGGTTTTATAAAAAATCATTTCATAAGCATGATTTTACGTATAGTTTGATCATGGAGAAAGAATTCGACCTTGCGTTTAATCTGTGAGTCAGTTTTAAAAATTCAAAAACAAAAATCGTTTGAATTGTGTTGACGTGCATGAAAAT
>JAPMOQ010015927.1:8577941-8596959 GCA_026543055.1 Argiope trifasciata | reverse complement strand
CACACACACACACACACACACACACACACACACACACACACACACACTTTGCATTGAACCATTTTCAAGTAGTTTGCATGAGCATTGATTGAAGGTGTTAATTCCAGTTAAAAGCATGCACCAAAGTATGGATATTTGTGTGCCCTATTTTGACCCTTGGATATCACGACTGTCCCATAACTCAAGGAAAAATTATTTTCTATTTTTATTTTGAAATGAGCAAACGATCAAGGGAACGGCTGATGCTAAAATGAATATGACATTCTTTCTTACCTAAAATGGTTTCGGTAAACCCCTATAAACTTTTCACCTTTTGCAGCACAGATGTACTAGAAGACAATTAAGTTCATTAATGGTTTCTTTTATGGATTCAAGTAGGTGTTCGGCTGTTTCCTGATATTCAAATAATATCTATGTCTATAGGATGATAATGTAATGTCTATAGGAAATGAAGCAGAATAATTTACTATTTTATAGTCAAGAATATTCTTATACTTTATAAATTCATTTGAAAAATAATTTTTAACCCATAATGAAGACTTTAAAATCAAAGGAAATGCACTGAATATATACAATCATATAAATTCGCAATTCTCTACATTAAGTTTTACATGCTAGTATCTAACTTTAATTATTTCATGCAAGTAAAAATAGAATTTTGTAAAGGACTTTTTACTAATTTTTTGGAGTTTTAGAACTTTGACATTTTGTGCTGTCTCAATGTATTGCTAATGAATATAATATTTAGATCAGAGGTGCCTAATCGTTATGGATCAACGTGCCATTTTTTCTAAAGAAATGTCTAATGAGGCATGGACGTGCCATCACCTGGCCTGTACCGTATAATACTAAAACCAAATACTAACAACTCAAGACTTTTTATTTGCTACCAAAAAATGCACTTTGCACTGTATTGAAGTAAATGTTTTCGTTATATGTGTAATTCAAATTAAAGTAACATTAGTGAGTCTTCTGTTGTTGTAGGTTTGATGACAAATAACTTATATTAAGATTGTAAGATGTTACTTTTAACAGAAGGCTTGCTGAATTGGAATCATCTGCCAAACGGTTTCTAAGCGAGTCTTTAATGTTATTCATTTCTGAAAATAATAATTTATAGTCATAGACGAAAATATGCATAAAATAGCATGAACCAGCTTCTTCAATCAGTTAAATGTTTGAATCGAATGCCGTGCTTCCTAATTTTCGTTACTGGAATTTTTACTTATTTTGCTTGTTTACTTTTCTGTTTCAATCAATTCCAACTTTTTCTTTGTTTCAGAAATTTTTTGGATACCTAATGAATTGGATTGGAAATAAATCAGTTGCATTTAATATTTTTTAATTTTCAACGAATATTATTGGAACAAGTTCAGTTTATCAAATGAAGTCACATGCAAGCCGTTTTGATTGGCGGCGTGTCCACAATATTGTGTCGCATGCCATCCCTGATTTAGATTTTCCAGAATTTAATTATTAGTTATAATTAAACTTCATATTTCATTTGAGATAATTTCTTAGTATTTAATCAAAAATAAATAATAAGATTCTATGACATTTATATGATGAATCATTAAATATATTTAAAAAGTCGGAGATTTTTGGTAAAATTATTATCTACAATGATAATATTTAATTTTTTAGTTATTTCAATATTTTAAATTTAATTTAGAAACTCTATTAAGCTTGTGATATTTATCGACCGTGTATTTTATTGCCATACATGTATTTTTTATTAATAAATTAGTTGATATATCCGTCGTCACTCAGAATTTAAATACTTTCATGCATAATATTTTTAAAAATGAAAGCTAATTTTGAGTAAACTGTTATAATACATTACAATCTTTTTATTATATAACTTCACTATAATTGAGTGTCCTTGGGAGTTGATAATTTTTCAGCACCTGATAAATTGAAAATCTTTTCATCATTCAACTCGAAACATTTGGGGGAAAAAAAACCCTCACTAAACTTGAAAATGAGGAATACATCATTTCTGTCTATCAGTTATTTTATGCACCGTTAAATAACTACTTTAAGTCAAAAATTACAAAAGGTATGGAAGATAAATTATAAAAATAATAATAAGAGATTAGTCTTATTGTTACTGTATTTCAAAGTTACCGGCTATAAATTTCAAAAGAATGAAAAAGTTGTTCAGAAAGGAATTCGGTTTTATTGAAAAAGTAAAATTTTGAATTTTTATGTTACCTCTTGTAAAAAAAATAAAAAAAGAGAAAAATGAATTCTTAGAATTGTTATAGCAAAACAGAAAAAAATTCAGTTAATTTCTAATTAATTGAATGTTTGATTTTTGCATTTTGGAAAGTAGACAGTACTTTTTATTATATTTTATTGAGCAAAGTTTGTTTGTAATTTGCTCAATCGTTTATGACAATATGTGAAACACACGCACACGTATGTACACATGTGCATATATTCATTCATGCATACGTACAAAGCCACAATGCCATTTATCATATTAAGATTATAACAGATGACTTTCAGAGGAATTTTAAATATTGAATTTATCTGATGTTATTGTATATCGGTAGAACAATTTTTGTACTAAATAAGTTTTTGTAGGAAAAAAAAAATTAAAAACAACCGGAATGGTTCATTTATATTTTCAAATAAAAGTGTTAACTGCCACTCTACCCGCATAAAATTGTGGATCTTAAGAACGGTTGCGATTACTTTACATTGCATTGATGAATAATAGAGACAATTATTGATTTTTGGTGTGAATTTAGTATTTTTACTGAATCTATACTATGATCCTTGGGGAATTTTTTGGTTATTAGTCCTTTGTGTTTACCATTAGGTATCGGAGAACTGACGTGTTGTTTGTAATCAAATTGAAATCTCAATCAGCCGCAGAACAACAATTGTAGTCACAAAATCATGTATCGAATTAATACGTTTGAATGATTTCATTTTTGAGTAATTGAATTTATATGCTTATGAAAACACGACAGAAAGTCAACTTTAAGACAAATTTTATACAAAATTTTATAGATGTTTACACTTAGTATCTGATGCACGTTAAGTACACTGGACCAAACGTCCACCTGCTCGTGTGGTGTAGAAGTTTGGAGTGGGAATGCCAATTCAGGTGTCGTCCTCATCACCTAACCGTGCTTTAAAATTACGAGGATCATCCCCAAATAATTCTTGCGCTGCTTTGAAACTGGATGCTTACACAACTAAGAACAAAAGCTAAAATTCAATTGAATTTTGTGCAAAATTCGAAAGAAATTCACAAATTTTGAATAAAGATCATATATTAAATTTCATAAATTTAAATCAAAGTGTTTTTGAGTTATCTTCATTATAAACAGACAGACGGACGGATAAATAGTTCTAATTCTGAAAATATGTTTTTCGTTTTCGGGGCAGGCTAAAACGCGGAGATTCGTCAAAATCTCAAGTTCTAATTTTCTGGCATTTACAATAATATTTCTATATTTCGAGTCGGAAAAATTAGAAAAAAGTTATCCTTTACTCATATATCAATATATTTTACTTAACAACTAAGAAATTTTTTCCGAATTTCGGCTTCATAATTATGAAATTCACACTCTAGTATTTAATTACAAAATTAAACAATGCTTAATATACAAATATATCTCCTTATTTTGATTTAAATTGCAATATATATATTTTTTTTCAAAAAAAATTCATCACCATTATGTATTAACACTTTTTAAAATCATTAATGGATAGCAAGATACTTCATATATTATAGACAAAATGTTAAAGCATGTTTTCTAATTTTTAAATTCGAATATATAGGTTGAAAACATATTATATCCATGGTTCCATTTCTACTTTTTTAGTAACAGAAGTGAAACTTTTTTAGTGCAGATAAAAATAGCATTGCTTATAAGATGCAACTTACATTGCTACTCTACTGATTCTGTGTTGTTAATTCCCAAAATTAAAGCCGATATAATTATATATGTAGGAATTGGGTGGGACAGAATGCCCATCCAACCACATTTAGTTCAGTGTCTAGGGTCACTGAATGAAGGAAAAGAAGCTTTTGAATATCAAAGAAATTTATTTACAGTAAAGAAAAAAAAGAAAAGACATTTACAATTATGACAGGACTATTTACAATAGAGAAAAAAATATTACTTATAGATGCCACCAAGGATGAAGAGAAGTTGATAATTGTTTCATGGCGAAACTACGTTACGTTTTAAAGATGCATAATCGGAACGATATGACCCACTCTGGTGCCCGTCTGGCGAGCGAATGCGTAGTTCGCTTTTTCTCAAATTCTTACGTCACGCGTCTTGGATTTAGGTTCAGCGATATTTAGTGAGATCCGTGGTGACATCTATTGCAACAAATTGGAACTAAATATTTAACAGCAATGGCCGCTGATTAAATCTCTACATATATGCTCCTCAAATTATAATACTTGTAATATCAATTATCCTCCCTCATATGTAATTCTTATAAGCTGGAAGTTTCTATATCTTTTACGTTTTAATGAGAATATGTTTTTCAATAGATTGTGTATAAATTTGATTATTCAGAGCTTTCCTCGAAATCTTTCAAAAGAACACATGGCCGAGATCCCGTTTCCAGTTTAATACTTAGTGCATGTTAAATCCATCGGATCTTGTCGTTGTGTGAAGAAGAGAACTAAAGACTCTACCGACATTTTCGTCATCTAACCCTTATCTCAAAATCAGAAGTGCCTTCCTAAAATAGTTTTTGTGTAGCTTCAAAATAAGGTATTAATTAAAAAAACTTACGATCGTTATGTTGAATTTGCTAATTGAAAATAGCTCGATTTTGTTAATATTTTTTTGACATCCATAATTTTTTATTCAATGAAAGCAAAATATAATTTTGTATGATCAAAGCTTACTTATTGAAATTGTTTAAAAATTCTTGTTATAGCCATAGACTTAGATTTGGTTGTATATGGTGGAGATATCACATGTCCAGGCTGCGAATTCGATCTTCAAACAGCATCGCGTTTTCAAGTGGCGGGAAGAATCTTCAATACCTACATTGTATGATTAAAATTGTCTATTAAGAATCCCATCAATATACTTTCATTTTGTTTTTAATATTTAATTAGGGGCTAAATTTCCGTACCGTGACAGCATATTAGATTTGTCTGTTGGGAAAAGGGCCAATCAAAATCGAAATTGAGACTACTAAAAAGATACTAAGCAGTTCTTGCTAAAGAATGAAGGACTATCCTTGCAAAGCTTCATGGATTGAGACTTCTAAAAAGATACTAAGCAATTCTTGATAAAGAATGTAGGACTATCCTTGCAAAGCTTCATGGATTGAGACTACTAAAAAGATACTAAGCAGTTCTTGCTAAAGAATGTAGGACTATCCTTGCAAAGCTTCATGGATTACAGATCATTGGCTCAAAAATTCACTTTAAAAAGAAATCCACAATAATGGAATTAATTAGTGCCGTATGTGGTAGGTGTTAGAGATCCTGCACATGTTATACATAATAGGACATAAATTTATTTTATGCTTTCAAAGTGAGCATTGATATCAAAAAACAGTGGTTCAGCAGTGATATCAAAAAATTTTTCTTCTCATAAAACTCATGATACATTCCAAAATTAAATCTGCTAGGTAAATTTGATGTGTTCCACACGTTCCTGTTATTATATTTATGTATTTTATTATCAACACTGTACTTTATTTCCATTCTGTTGATAATAAAGATGCTGATAAATTATTTGCCATAAAACTGAGCAAAACATATTGATATTTTCTATTTTAATTTTTCTTTTGTTTATGAAAGTAAGCTTTGTTTTATATTCTGGAATCTTTTAAATCACTGACCTGAATTCTTCTTTTGCCATATAACTCAATCATATTTCCAACCATATTTTTTTGCTATATTTCCTTTCATTACATACTACGAAATTGGATAACAATCATTAAATTTGATCCCTAAATATTCTTTTGCAATAATAGTATCTTTAGGTACAATAGAAACACTTAATCAGTGTCTTAACTAATGAGATATCTCCATAATAATTTGCGAATTTTTCTAAACTTTTCATGATAATTTTTCTAGGTTTGTAGTGGCGTTTAATCGCTGTTGTATCTCAAAACACGATAGGAAAAGGGTTAATTACTCAATAAGACAAAAAGTAATTAGTTAATAATTATTCTTTAATTTATGTGTTAAGGACGGAATATTTTTTTGCTGAAGTATCGCTGATTTAAATTGCTAGATTTTTCGAAATATTTTTTTCCAAATTTCATTCAAAATTATATTAATATATTACTAACGTAACGTTATTTAATAATATTAATCATAACAGTTAAGATTTAGATTTAAGAGGTATTGATTTACATTTAAGCATTTACTAATTGAATAATGGCAGTTATTTAGAACACTCAGTTTTACTGGTTATCTAGTTTGCTAGTTGAAGTACCTTAGATGAATAAATTCTTACAAATTTCATAGTTGATTAAATGTTTTATAAATAAAATATTGGTTTATAAAAGCATATTATAAATGTTCAGATTTTCTTTTATTATGGGATACTGAAAACTAATTATACTCATAATTTACGTCGAAATCTAAAAAAGTAGAAAACCGTAATTATTTAAAAGGCATTCAATAAATTTATTTCTAATATAATTTATTCAAGTTTCAAGAATTCTGCCTGTAAACTTTTGTAGAAACTTGAGTCATTTTTATAAGTGGCCTTTTCTTTCTCGCTGCTATATTATAGGAGATTTTACTAATTGATACCTACTATATGCTGAGACAGATGATACTTAATGTATTGGGTCGTTCGGAAAGTCATTTCGTATTTTTGTGTCAAAATGAAAAGAAATTTTCGTTTAATGAATAAATTATTTATTAAATTATAAAATTGCCATTCTGGTCTAATACCTTTTGCCATTCTGGTCTAATACCTTTTGGTAGTAACATGATTACACGCTCATAAAAGTTTTGGTCTTTGCTGTAAAAAAAACTGATCGAGGGGGTTTTTGGCCTCCTCATTTGAAGGAAAAATTTTGTAAATCAGTTCTGGTACTGATGTACTGTTAACACATCTTCTCCACACATATTGGCTAATTTATTTCTGGCTTGAACAGCATTTTTACCTTTTATAGCAAAAAAGAAAAAAATGACGAAAATGCTGTTTATTGCTCTCTATATTTAAAAGGGCACCATCCAAAAACTACAGCGAAGAATCAGCTGCACTTTTTCACACTCAAGCCTTGCTACATCATCTCTTAAAACATAAAATGATTTTGCAGTTTAAGTATGAAATTGGGTGCGAAAAATGCAATTAAATCCTCTGTCGGGAAAAAACGAAATTACTTTCCGAACAACCTAATATATTGTATTTCATTATATTCAATTTCTTACCCTAAGATTTCTTTTTACTTTGTTTTGCCTCATAATGTTTACAGTCTGACATACGATATGTAAAGTGCAAAACTTGTTCATCGCTGTATGAGGTAGATGACCAATTTGTCTTCAATTTTAATAAATTTTTCAAAATATTTTTAAATGTACTTTAATTAATGCCTTTCATTGTTGTAGTAACAACATTTAATTCGGGTATTTCGTAATTTTGCGTCATTTTATCACAAATTATTTTAAGTTATTTATTCTTGATTGATTCTTAATTTTATAATGATATGCAATATTTTCCCCAAACTCTTTTCTTTCCTATAATTAAGAATAATTCACAAAAATGAAGTAAAGACAAAGAAATCAAGTCCAAAATAATATTTTATGTATGATTTTTCGGACTACAGGCTCAGTCCCTTCAATTAAAAAAGATTAAAACTTTATAATATCATTTATGGGGACCCATCAATTGTGTTTAGCTCTCTTCCAAAATTGTTTGCTTACCTCAGGTGTAAAAGTCATTTATCAATGATCTGGAACACTTTTTCTAGTAATTTCTCCTGCTCTCTTTGTGAGCCATAAAAACAATCTGCAAACGAAACTATACAAAATATTTTCATTTATACTGTTCTGTATCTATGTCAGCACCATTTATTTTAACAGCACAATTGACACGCATGGTTTCTCTAGGGAAATAACGAAAGGAACTGTCAAGAAATTTCCTTGAAAATTTGATTTGCACTCTCTCTTATAAATATCTAAAAAAGAAATTGACATCTCATTACCTATGCTACGGGTAGAAGGTTTATAGATCAGAAAATTCCCCGTTTTTCTCAATGACTTGCAATATTTCTTGATGACGTCATTTTACCTAATGTCCGGGATGATCTAGGTTGGATGACCTACTTTCGAAATCTTCAGACGGGACAATGAACCTGACCCTATCGCCCGTTTGTAAAAGAACGGGCCTCACTTAAACTAAGGCAACCAATGAGAAGACAGCCGCACCTGAGATGCCGCCAAATTAGCAAGTTGGCAGAATTTTTCGATTCGTATCATTCCGTTCTGATGGTGGCGATAGTACTATCTCACCTGGGAAATGGCGCATTGTGGAAATCTCGCTGTTATGCAAGATTGCCTTTTCTGGTAACCCAACTTGCAGGGATAAGCGTAACTTTCCATGTGTTGTAAATATACATATGGAGACAAGGAGTTACAATCGTAATGACAGAAATTTAAGCGTTTTGCGCGGGAATTTCGTGGATTTTTGTTTGGAAATGTGATCGCCAAAAGACAGTTATGTTGGTTGTGCATGTGTTTGTTTTATTGGTTTCTTCGCTGCACGTTTTAGTGACAGGTAACATCATTTTGTTTGATTTACACATTTTGAATCTTGGCTACAATAACGTTGGATATAAGCAAAGCTATAAAGTCATCACTTCATGATATAGTGGTTATTTTTTATAGCTTTATTAAATTATTTTATCTTGAATTTTGCGTAACAAATCAATTTTACGGCAAAAAGGAATTTTAAATTTGAATCCTGAACAAAATTTTAGAATATCGCGATAAGAGTTGTTTTAAGTTCATTATAGAGAGGATATCTACGAAATCCTATTGTAAACTATGTTGCCAGTTTTAAGAAAGTTACTTTTAATTTTCAAAATTCATAATTTTTTGTTTAGAAAAGATTTTAATATAGATGTTCCAAAGTTTAAATATTTTTTTATGAATAAATTTCATTAAAATTTTCTTGAAACAAAAATTATCAAAATAATTAAATGAACAGTTTAATAGTAAGCACAATTGGGTTACGAATTGCAAAAAGAGAAACTTGTCAAAGACATTTTTTCCGGTTATAACTGTATGAACCTTTTGTAAATGAGAGTTTTTGAATGTTCGCAACAAATTACGTACGCTTTAAAATATTATTGAACATTTTGATGATATTTAAATGATATGATATATATATGTATGATGATATGATTATCTTCGACTAAATGTGAAAAAAGTAACTTTTTTATTAATAAATGTTGAGTAGTCTGTGAAATTAAAGTACTGCAGTGTTCTTTACATATTTTATATATGAAAGTCATTTTAAGGTTCATTGATATATTAAATAATTAATTAGCCTCTATTTATAGTGATTTTATAATTATGAACATGCGAAGTTTTAAAATGATATATTATTTAAAAGAATTTGTCAGTGTTAACTTATTTTGCATTGATAGCTAAAATATCTCTGCAATTTTAAATATTAGTATTAGTTCTGACATATTGGATTGAATATTACAAAAAAATGGAAAAGGATAATGTAACAAATGGAGGAGAACGAAATATAATTTTTTATAATAAGAATTTATTTTATATATTTCTATTTTATATATTTGTTATCTTACAATCTGTTTTAAAATGTACAGAAAATTAAAGCAATAATATTACTTATTCATAATTATAGGAATTATCTTTAATGCTACTATTAATAATAATCAAAATAACTCGATGAAAGTTTGCTATTGCCCTCCAATAGTAAGGAAAAAAATCCTGAATTATATTCTAGTCTCTAATTGTAGCTAATAAGCACTGCAAATTAAGAGTAATATACAATACATAATAAATATTATTTTAAAAAATTATAATAATATAGGAATATCAATTTAACTACAAAAAGTTTGATTTTGAAGCTTTGAGTTTTTGAAAGTTTGATTTTTTGGGATGGATTTCGTAATTTTTTATAGTGGTTAGGTGACGAAGACGACACTTGAATCGGCTTCACATTCTCTTTAAAAATGTAACTATGGAAGCCATTTAATTTAATTTGAGTTATGAATAATCAATTGAACACTGAATGAGAACTAAGATAAATAGTGAAAAAAATTAAATATTCTTTTTTTAATTTACATTTATTTTTATAATAGTGTCTCCCCTTTTGTTTTTGATACAGTGATGAATACACATGAATTCATTGTGATTATTCCTTCACGTACAGGATATTAAGTACATTTGTAACTTTGTACATTTCAAGAGATAGAATTTTCAGTTTTTTAATTCTATAAAGAAAAAGACATTTCATTAATTTCAGAATATATTTGAAATTCAGAAAACTGATAAACGAATTTTTAAAAATGTACTTAAAAGCAGCGCCTACTTAACATAAAAGCATAAATTTTCTTTTACTTTTCTCAAAACATGTTTAAAAAAATTTGATTGGAATAATTTTTAAAAAATCCAATTTTATGAAAAATTATGCTTTAATATTTAAAAGCATTTTAGATCTGTTAAATTTCTTTTCATTCATTTATGCAGAATATTTTAATTTTGCGATGTTTAGAATAAAAATTTCCTTGCATTTCATAAATTTAAATTTACACAACGTTCAATACATATATTGATTTTCAATTTTAATTATACTAAAGTGAAAATAAATTTATTGTATCTATTAAATCTATATTCATATATTATGCTAATTTTCAAATAACTTTTTTTTTTCTTTCTGGATATACTGATTTGTGATTATATGCTTAAAGATTAACTCAACACATTATATATATTCGATCTTGTCTTAAAAAAATAAATGATCTGTGAACCAAATATTTTTTTTTTGCTATTATATGATGAAAACAGCTCATTCGTTGTTTATATATATATATATATATATATATATATATATATATATATACACACACAAACACACACACATTGATCATATAACTATCAGTATCAGATATAGTTTATTGGTAAAATAATTGGAATAATAAAGACAAAAAATTGATAAAATTAGTAAAATAAAGAATAATTGGTAATCAGAAAGTTTGACATTTTTATTGCCAGGAATTCCGAATTTCCTTAAGAAATGATTTATATCCCATTAATTTCTTAAGAAATAAATTTTATGTATAATTTTTTCTCATTTGCTTGCTTTATTGATATGAATTGATGCATATTTACACCATTAATTTTGAAATTTGATTTTCTGAATCAACGTATTATTTCTCATTATTCTGCGAGCATTTGCAATCACACCGAAATTTTTGTGATTGTTGAAAAATAAGAAGACATTCATATCATCGGGCAGTAATTATTGTTTTATGAATTTTTGACTTTTTTCTTTTAAGTGCTTAAACCTCGCCACGTAGATTAATTACAATGCCTTGCAGGTGGTTTAATTATGCAAGTATTAAAAACTCAGCAATTAATTATGTAACAATATTTTGAAGTATTCGTATATTTAGTGTAATTTTATGCTCGTACAACATTATAGTTCAAAAAATAGTTGGTTAATTTTTGTTTTATACACATTCATCATCTGAAATTGCAGTAAAAACTGTCGGTATTTTTTATTAGTACCTAAAAGCGGATTCACACAGTTATAGTTTATAAAAGTTTAATTTTTTATCACAGATAGAAAGATTGTATGCACTGTTTATAAACCGCATCCTCCTATAAGTTTGCTGAAAAGATAAACTACATTTTTCTGTCTGGTTGATCTGCCACTGCCCTAGTAATCTAGTTAACAGTAGAATTTTTTGATTTTCAATGAAATGTCCTTGTTTTTGTTTGTGATATTATTTTCTCTTAAATTAATTATTTTTATTTTTTTCATATTATTTTTAAAAAAATGAAATACATGATTACTGCACATTTCATTCATTTTTAACATTTCAGTAGTAATATTTAATTTTTTATTTAATGGGCAAATAATCTTTCTGAACGTTTCGTAAGTACTATAACTGAGATTAGTTTTTTTTAAGTTATCGGAACTGTAAATTCGCTTCCAATTTGTTTTAGTTGTTTGTTGTATTGATTAATAGATAAAACTTATAAAATAAAAAAAACTTATGAAATAAAAAAAACTTCTACACTTTTAAAAAATCCCTTTTTAAAAGAGAAAAGCAATTTTTAGCAGAAATTAAATTTTATAAAAAAAGGATCGCAAGATTTTTCTTATAGGATGAACTAAAAAAAACTTAATAAAATTGGAAACAAAAAGAAAAAAAAAATTAGTTAGAAGGAATTTAATTTGGAATGCTGAAGAAGAATTCTTGAAATTTGATTCATCACTTTTATCATTTTATCAAAATTCATAAGCAAAAATACTTTCCGGAGTTTTTGTTCCGCTGAAACACAGAACTGAATTTTCATTTTATTGTATTGTAAGTGCTTTTACTGTACATTTAGTTTCAAAACTTTTGTGCAACATCTAAAAAGGATTTTAAGAACGTATATTGCAAGCCTTTCACATTTGAAGAACTGTCGTGTATAGTTCTCTTAAGATATCTATAGAGTGCTAGGAAATATTTTAGGAATTCAGCTGTGTTGCATCATATGTTAATAATTTATTTGTAGTTTTGTAACCTTTTTTCTTTGGAATTCTATAAAATCGATAAAATTTTCTAAGAACTAGTTTTTTTTTTCATGAATCTTAAATGAGATTCTAGCAGTAACATCTTAAAAAATAAGACAAGAACGAAATTTTTAAAAGTTTATTTAAAAAAATTGAAAATTTAATTATTTTCTAAAGTGTAATTTAATATGTTTAAAATTTCAGGAGGAGATTTTTAATTCTTTTTTGAATTATGCAATATGTACAATATAGAAAGCTGCAATATTTTTATTATTAGAACAATGCTCATTATAGCAGAATGAACAGCATTCTGTGATACACAAATCAAACGAACACTAAGGTAAGACCAGAATGAGTAATCTCCCTGAAAGGTCTTAGACATTAGCACCACGAATGTTCAGAGTTTTAGCAAATAAGTATTTAGTGCTTTGTAATCCCTAATGAAGAAATCTGATAACGCATTTTTAGCATTTTTCTATATCAACCCATTGAACCCATAATTTGACGAAAATATACAATTTTAATAAGATCATACATCAATTTTATTTCTTTACATCAAGGGGATTTTGAGTTTAGTTACATTATCGTCCCGTTTTAAAGCAACACTAGGGCTCATTTGGGACGGATCTCGTGCTTTTGAGCAGAGGTCAGATGAAGAGGGTGATACCTGAGCTAACACTCCCCTCTCCAAGTTTTCACACCACACCAGCGGGAGTTCGTTTGGCCCCGACTGATTTGACGTGCACCAGATCATCTAAAGCCTGGGTCCCACGGCCTATACCCCGTCTGCAGACGAGCCACCTGCCACCCGTTGACAGCTCTTGCGGTTTTCTGGTCCCTTTGATGACCCGTCGACTTACCGACATTATGGTGGTAAGTTGACGGGTCATCAAAGAGACCAAGAGGGAGCGAAAGGGGAAACGCATCCTCCTGGTTATGGGGGAGTGTGGTCCCGCATTGGGTGAGAGGTCTGATTTATGACCAAATCGGTGAAACTGTGCGTCGTGGGACCCCGGCTTTACACGGCGGTTCTTCAGTGGAATCGCGCCTCGAACCTGCAACACTCCGGTTCCAAAGCCGTGACCTAACCACTAGGCCACTGCGGCTCCAGTGAGGTTTTGAATTATGGCGTTTACGTACGTGCGCATGAACAAACCAACAAACGGTTATATAGATTTGGCTCCAAATTTGATACGAATGTACTCTTAAAAGCTATTTACGTGTCGTTATTAGAATCTTTATTTCTAGTTGAGCAGTAGGCAGACAGATAGACATACAAGTTTCCTGCGAATGCATTTTATTAATTTTTTTTATAAAAATGCACTTATTTGGTGATAGACCTTACGTCATGTTTGTTTTTACTGTTTAAATTCAAAGTTTTTTGGAGTTATCGTGTTAAAACGCAGATATACAGATAAAATTCAGAAACACATTTATAGTATTTAGATAGATTTGAAATGGGGAGATTCCTTGTAATCTTGAGGTTGAATTTTTTTTTGATGATTACAGTACTTTCTTTTTATAACCTTCGTATTAAGAAAGTTGAAAAAAGTTGTATTATTTGAAACAAATATTTTTATCTAGTTAATTATTGAAGATTAAATTGCTGTTTTCCTTTAGGAATTAAAAAAAAGTTTTAAACAATTTGAAATGAATTTTTATTTTGCATCTTTTAGACCATACATTTAACCTTCATTTCTTTGGAATATTCACTGCATTTTGAGAGCCCATTTTTAATTTTAGTCAGTAAATAATTTTGAAACTGTTAGTGAAAAGCATATAGTTCCAGTCGGAAAAATATTTTTAAATGTCTTAAAGCATTATACTGTATGTTGTTTAAGATTATTAGTGGTCTGATGAAAAAATTACAAAGTCTAAACTTAAAGAAATATTAATACACGTTTTAAAAATATCCCTTTTGCTGCGATGAAGATTTACTATGTTATTTAATTTTGAATTCCATTTCTTTTAAGCCACTCAATAGCTTTTACGAACAAATGCTATTCATTAATTCTCAGAGTCTGGAGGCCATTAAAATGTTCTATTATCTTATAAAGGGACGATATTCAGTGCTTAATAAATTTGTCAATTTTAGTTACAAAAGAACTATGCAATATTTTTTTCCTTCTTTTTTCAAGAAAATTTGGCATAATAACTAATAATATCAAGGAAATATGTAAAAATTTAAATATCGTAATTGTTTGAGCTTGATATATTTATTGACTCAAACAACATATAACATAATTTATATAAAGTAACATAAACTGAAGTGTATGTCTATCTCTAAGCATTTAGAAATGAGTAATTTGGTCATTGTTAGAGTGAATACTCTGTGTAAGAACTAGGTTTCAATGCGTCATTATTTTTCGAATTTTTCTTAATACATGGCGTTTTGAAAGCGAAGCTCTAATGTTATGTAGATCCTGTTGAAGTCTAGAAGTCGGGAGTAAGTACGAACAAAATTCTGCACGCCATTTCGAAGTCTTAAAAATCTCGTTTGAACCTATTTAATTTTATAAAAAAATTATCAAAATTTTATTATTTGGCAACATTTTAGATATTTGACTTAATACTGCTGAATTATAATTTTAGATTTGTAAACAATTTATATAATTTTAGATTTCATAGTTGTAAAGACAGAATTGTATAATCCATTCACCATTTTTTTTCCTCTTCGGTATACTGAAACTTTGAATTTTTTTATATTTGTATAATCTATAATGACAATTAATTATTTTAACATTTTCAGAAATTAACAATTAGCCATTAATTCAAATAAATTTTTATTGATGCCAATGGTATTTATCCGCAATGGATTTAAAAAAAAAAAAAAATCTCGGATATTAAGATTGAAAATAGAAAATAATTAATCCTCTCATTCCTGAGATCATTCGAATTCAGGTACTTCAGAGAACTGTCCGGAATTCTGTATTAATAGTAATAAAAAGCTCCCTTCTCCGTCGAAAACTGCAATGACTGTTCATAACTGTTGGGTATTAAGCGATAAATATTCCGACATCCTTGTAGAATTCTTAGAAAACCTCCTCGTCTCTCTCGCTCTGGTCGATCGTCTAAAAAGAACAAAGCATGCACCATGGGTATTTCGCTTCCTCCTTTTATGTTCTTGGCTTTTGTGTTAGTAAATCTTAACGTATCAACCAAACTCCAATTTCATTGCAAATTAATTTCAATGTAAAGTTTCATAACGTCAGTGTCATTAGATTATGCATTTAGAAATTAATTCAATTAAAAAGTGTTAAGGATGTATAATATATTCAATTTAACTAGTTGGAATCCATAATCAAACGTAATTATATAAACGTTTTTTTTTTAATTGAAGAGAAATTCGACGAAATTCGTTGCAGATTTTTCTAACAAAAAAATTAAAAAAGACTTATAGCGATAAAGATAATATTATCTTATTTCTTTTTATCTAATGAAATGTTATATAAGAATGATATTCTTTCAATAATGAGAATTGCCTTTTAAAATTGTTCTTGTGATAAATAAATAATATAAAAATATACATGTCTAGGGTGACTGTTGAAATAAAAGTGCTATTATTATTTATAAAAAAATTGAAATTGTTTTGAAAATTTAAAATTTTTATTAATTTTGCTGGAATATTAGCAGTAAACTAAAATTATTACTAAATCCCATTGAAAAGTATATTTATATTATTTGATTATAAAGTATCAATTAAGAAAATTATTTATTATGTTTTGGATAAAAATTGTAATCGTATGTATTTTGTAGCTATTTCTTGAACAATGTGTTAAATAGATTTATTAGTACGTATTAAAGGTTATTTGCTTATGTAGCTCCAGATTTATTAAAAAAAGTTTTGCACAATTTCTTTTCCGATATTTTGAAACGATATCCCATGAAATCTAATTTTTTCCCTACTTTTATTCGGAATTATGAGCATTCTAACTGTTGTATATGTGGTATATACCACCAATTGCGTTTATTTTTGGCGGTTCATATTCAAGAAGTCAATTTCAACCTTGAAAAAAAAATCCTAAAGATTTTAATTCGGCTTCTTCTTCTGTAAAGGTGTACTGTTGTCCAACGTTTGTGTTCATGTCAAGAAATTCATGTATTTCAATGAACCCGATCCAAAACGTCGCATTCGCATTCAGAGGAACGTTTTGTCAGAATTGCGGCGGTTTGCAAAAGACTTCGTTATCCTTTGTCGCTGAAGCGAGGGATTCATTTATCCGCAATCAGGGTGCGTAGATTTGGTTTCCGCTCTTCACGGTGGAAAAGTTCCGTGCAGAAACCGGGAAATCGAACAATGAACGATTGAATGCGGAGTTTTGCTTTTACTGAAAGAAAGCAAAACAGTGATTTTTTTTTAATACTAATTTCTTTTTTTAGCTAATGAAAATAGCTTATAAAAAGGGAAACACGTGTAGTTCTGGAAGGTAAAAATGAATTGCTCAGGTGAAAAAAAATTGCTTTATGAAGTATGTATTTAACAGAATAAGATAAATTTTGTGACTACCCTTGTCATTATTTTGTGACTTGATGTGTCATGATCCTATAGCTTTTAAATGCACGTCATTAAAATAAATATAACTCATGATAACGCGAATAAATGCGACTCGCTAAATTTAATGGATCAAACAATGCAGATTGTAAGATAAACTAATAGATATATATAGCATCTTTAGCGTTCATTTTTTTCGTACTTCGGATTATGACAAAAAATTGTAAATAAAAAATTCGATCGCTAGATTTAAATGTTTTCGATTCTCCTAAGTTCAGAAACCTCTCACTATTTTTTGTAGACATACCTGTGATCTCAATAACTGATAAACGCCAAAAATTAGCATTAATAATAATGCATTTTTTGGAAATTTTCTTTTAAATTGCACCTTTTCATCAAAATTTGAATGAAAATTGCCAATGGAAAATGTGTGTAATATTTTTGTGCATGCGTCACCAATTAAAAAAATTCTTAAGAGTTGAATGAATGTAATTTTGCCTTGTTTTTTATATTGCTTTACATGCAGATTTGTATAAAATTTTGGGCCAAAATCTACCAAACACTTTTCTATCTGTGTATTCGCGTATAAATGAATGCAGTGATTAAAGGATATGATAAGGTTTATAATTAAATTTGATATTATTGCATAAAAATCAAATTTGATGACAAAATTATAGATTTGTACACTTTTTTCACAGAATCAATCAAAAGGGAGTGGTGCGAATGCAAAATATGTTATCGATTTTCTTTTATATTCCATAAAACGAACTAATGTGTTATGTTATGAAATTTAAATGTGCAGAAAATTGAAGATTATCCAACGTTTTTTTTTTCTTTCAATTACTTGAATGGTATTCATATAGTCTTTTTAGTATACTAAAATTCTAGGGGAGAAAATTTTCTCTGTTTCCTCCTTATCTCTTTCGAGTTTTATTTTAATAGAACAAATCTATGCTACGTTCGGAACTAGTAATCTTTTCCCTCTCTTACAAAATCAAAGAATTATAATCTCTGTTTTAAAAATTATAAGAACTTTCAACATATTATATAGGATCAAAATTGAATTACATATTAAAGATTAATTTTAAAGTCCAGTTTGAGCAAAATTCTTCTAGAAATTTTATGTATTATCAAAATTAAAAAACGATTAAAAAATTCGATTTTTTTTTCAGTTTCTCCAATATAATTCATATTTTTTTAGATAGACTTAGTGCTGTTTTTCATCTGTCCAGGCTTCTTTTTCAATTAATTTCTTTGCAATTAGTCAAAAGGAATTTTAATAATTAATACTCTTTTCTATAATAACGAATCTTGACGTATTTAAAAATAGTTTTGCCTCCATTGTAATTTTTAGTTTTGAATGAATGGAAGAATGATTATTTCCTTCATTAAAAAACGTATTGTTTTCAATTGGCTTCCTTTGTATCTTAATTGATAATTGTCATTTCACATATATAGATATTTTTCAACTTTATGAATGAGAATGTTTACGTAAATTTGTCTGACCTTTTTTTCAAATTATCATATATTTTTTATACTTATATATATCTTTTTTCAAATGGTATTGTTTTCCTCCTATGAAAAAAGTATCTTCCGAGTTTTTTTGTTTCTCAAATAACTTTATGGTTTGTTTAAGAAGCTTAATATAATAAAAAAATTAAAGGCATCTTTTTTATCATATATTTATTATTATTTCACATCAGGTTATTATCACTCCTTAAAAGTAAAGAAAGAATGTTTTTCATTAAATTTAATAAGCTGAAAGTTTTTGTACTGGTAGAATTTTTTTGAAAAGAACCCCCCC